>VUYV01000640.1:0-29784 GCA_008711295.1 Anarhynchus alexandrinus | reverse complement strand
GCCAGACCACGCAGCCATCCCACGGGTGCAGCTACCAGATCTCCCCGAGTGCTCTCCATTGCTACTCCCCACTCCCTGGCCCTGCACCCAATCCCCCCTTCCAAAATCATACTGGATCACACGTAAGCTTTTCATGAAAACACAACAGGAAACTGTTGGTAAGCAGCATCTTGATCATCTCATTGCAACTTTTACAGTAACAAGATAAGAGATCTATTTTGACCATAAAATTATAAAACCTGGTTAGATCAGTAAAATCTTATTCCTCCCTTGTGAAAATTTGAGTGAATTAATTACTTTCAACCACAAGGGTTGCTACAAGCATATTGGGATATTTGGACCTTGGCCTCTGAAGATTTTAGAAATTATCAGACCTGTAGTTCAAAGCAAAGAATCTTCCACTGTTGCTAAGTCTGCCCTTGCAATGCAGATCTGAGGATATTCCTACCTGAGACAAAAAGGGAAGGCCCAGAAATGAGGTTATCCTTCATTCAGCTTGCTTTCAAAGAGGAATTCAAATGAATTACACTAAATAATCTAAAGTCTAACTTACCGAAGCTTTGAATCTGAGCAATCCTCACCTGGTTCTGTATCGTATTTTCATAAATGGGCTATCATTGTGAGGAAAACCATAAATCCACAATCAAGCTGCTTTGGGGAAAGGAGAGAGTAATACCCAGCCCCAGCTTCTGTGTCTCTCTATTTCTGCCTGAAGCCACTCTCTGTACACCATAGTAACATGTGCCTGTGATAAAATTTGTGTCAACTGCTGGTTTTGCCCATGCAGAGCAGTCTTCACGCAGAAGAAGGCCTGGGTGTCGCTTCCCTAAGTGTTCTCTATGCTGCACTCATCTTATCGTCCATGTTCCTCCCTCCAATCCTCATCAAGAAGCTAGGCTGCAAGTGGACCATCGCAGGCTCTATGTGCTGCTACATCGCGTTCTCCTTAGGGAACTTCTACGCCAGCTGGTACAATTTAAATACTTTAACCCTGTCTATTGTGTTTGAACAAAATTGGTAAGGCAGAAATTCTTTCTTCTTTTTCTTCTCAATTCCTACTCTACCTCTGTGTTTGGATTTTAAAGCTGGATGCAAAAGGTGTTACCTACAAGAAACAGGGATAAAGAAACACAGTAGCAGGTGAAGCAGAGATCTGAAAATGTGCAAAAAGCCAGAATGAATCATAGAATCATAGAATTGCTGAGGTTGGAAGGGACCTTTAAGATCATCAAGTCCAACCATTAACCTACCCTGACAAAAACCACTTCTAAACCATGTCCCTAAGTACCACATCTACCCTGTTTTTAAACACCTCCAGGGATGACGAATCCACCACCTCCCTGGACAGCCTGTTCCAATGCCTAACAACCCTTTCTGTGAAGAACTGTTTCCTAATATCCATCCTAAACCTCCCCTGGCGTAACTTGAGGCCATTTCCTCTTGTCCTATCACTTGTTACTAGTGAGAAGAGGTCGACCCCCACCTCGCTACAACCTCCTTTCAGGTAGTTGTAGAGGGTGATAAGGTCTCCCCTCAGCCTCCTCTTCTCCAGGCTAAACAACCCCAGTTCCTTCAGTCGTTCCTCATAAGATTTGTCCTCCAGACCCCTCACCAGCTTTGTAGCCCTACAATGCATCCAGCCAGCCACCTGAAGCTGCTTCTCTAGCTCATGCGTGTAGCAGAGATTTCCCTTCAGAAAAAAAAAAAAATAAAATTCAGAAGTTTCAAAGTTTCATTTAAAATCCAAAGGACTTTTAGGACTGCTTCTGAAAAGATTGAGGGAAGGCTGTTTTCCAGCCAGTGGCTCTGGGAGCAGAGGACCACAGAGGAAGGCCAGTTCCTGCCTTGCCCTTTCAGAAGTGGATGAACAACTTACTTCTGCTCTTCAGTGACAGGGGACGTGACTCTGAGGAGAAAAGTTGTTGTGATCCTTCTTCTGAAGCGCAGGTGCAATTCAGTTCTCAGTTACAAGAGGACAGGGCACGTGAGCACAGACCTAGCCAGCCTAGCCTAGACCTTGCCCCTGGACGCAGCTGGGAACGTGCACATCCTAAGCTTCATAGGACTGGCTCTTTCTTGGTTTCATGTAGTAGATTTACTGAATCACACAAAGGATAAATCTATTTCTTTGATGTATATTTTTGCCTCTGGATCTTTGGGCAAATTATTATTATGCTAATGGATGATAACTATGCTAAATAAAGTGTTCTTCGGCAGGTACACGCTAATCCCTACCTCTGTGATCCTGGGCTTAGGAGGAGCACCACTCTGGTCTGCCAAATGCACTTACCTCACCATTGCTGGCAATGCATATGCTAAGAAAGCAGGAAAAAATGGGAAGGACATTATCAACCAATACTTTGGGGTCTTCTTTCTGATATTTCAGTCCTCCGGCATCTGGGGAAACCTTATTTCATCCTTGGTATTTAGCCAAGCTTCCAACAAAGGTAAAATATATTTTAAAATCTTGGCGCTTCTTTCAATAAACATCAGCTAGTTCTAGATAGTTAAAAGGTAGATTTCTGAAGATAAGCTAGTGACCCTCAATTGCCTTCATAGTCAATGGAAACGGGCACTTCAGACGTAACTTTGCTCATCTGAAGGTAGATATCTGAAATAGATGGGCTAAATTGTTCTATTTTCTATCAACTCTTCATCACTAGAAAGAGAGTTCAGACAGCTAGCTCAAAAATAGATGTCTATTGAATTCCTTTTGAATTCCACCCCTGTGTCGTAAAGCATAGATAGGCTGCTGGCAGTGACAGTCTTTCACATCTGACTTCTATTTAAAGTGGTTAAAACAAAAGGCAAAACACTAAAGCAGCCTTTTCGCAATGCTTGTGGTCTTGAATTAATTTGCTGTTAAACATTCAAGGTTAGTCAAGTGATGCCGGTGCTTGCTGAAAATGAGTGCTTTACAGAATTGTCAAGAAGAAATAGAAGTAGCTGTTGGCAGGAGTCTGCATGCCAGGGCTCCTCTGCTGTATTTCAGGCTCAGACAGCAGATGCCGATGTAGCTTGAAGAAATCACTTAACAGTGCTGCCCTCATTTCCCATGCTTGTAATTGGTTTAAGCTTTAAAAGGGCAGTCATGAAGATAAATTAATACTTGGATGCCACCTTAGAGATTCAAAGTGCTACAGTGTATTGTCTTGCAGTCTCCCGTGCATTCCCTATCCTGTCAAAGTCAGAACAGGATGGACATGGAAAGAGCGTTCCATATACACTGCTACTATGAATAGCAAGAAGTTACCTCTCTTCCCCGGCTCAGTTAAGCAGTGTGTCCTCTGGAGGGTATTCAAATAGGTATTCAGTTAAACCTAAATGCCAGGGAGGCGGCACCAGGCTTTAATCTTTGAATCCTTGGGTTTATGGCACAGTAGTTGTCACAAAGGGTCATACGTATGGAGAATCATGCTTCCTTTAAACTCAAGCAACTATAGATGAAACACCATCAAAGGAGAATGCTAAAGGACTGTATCAAGGGCAACAGAGCCCTGCTGACCTGATCACTGAGCCACACGATGTCTCAGGAGGGTATGGGCATTCTGATTTCATTTGCGGGGCAGAGGCTGTGGTGCAGCTGTGGGGTCTGCACAGACTGCAACCGTTTTACTCCCCTCTGCCTCACAGCACACATCATGTTAAGTGATGTTAATAACATGACTAAAATACTCTTTTTTTTTATCTTGAAAATCATCTCCTAGTTTTGCATCTGAGGATGTTCCTCTAAATTCTAATGAAACTCTAAATTTTACTTATTTTTTATCAGTTATATTGTATTTCAGGAAATGCTGTGGTTCTGGGAGGTGTGCTAGGAACAGCTCTCAAAGTCAAAGGCCTTGCACATCTTCACAACAGGGATGAGAAGTCATATTATAAGCTTCCCCACCGAGCCTTCTCAGTGAGATTCAGCTTTAATCTAGAGGGAGCTTCTTGCTGGGGGGTGAGGGTCTCCAGGCACTCCCTTCTTTTCCTGTCCTCTGACAGTGTAGCAAAGATATCCACCCATATTGTCCATACACTTAAAATGTATAATTTCACTGAGGAGTCAGAAAGATATGGTATGTATCTGCAGAATCAAAATGCATAAAATTCAGATACGTACATACACTTGACATATTGCTTGCATCACTGCATCCAGACACAAAGCTGCACTATGAGGTAATACTACAACAGAAGACGGTAATCAATGTAAATTACAATAGTCATCCTTTCTCACTCATCAATATTGCAGCCTTATTTCCAGAGGAACAGAGCAAACCCTGCCTTGCAGCTTCCGTATCACTAATTGCTTGTGCATCTTCATCCTCAGATGATGCATGAACAGATAAAAAACTTGTTTTACACACTTCCACACTTTACCAGTGTGACTCAGCTTTTGCATATGGTAATTTTGCTGAGGGTCTGTTTGTTCAGAACTGTGTAGTGGTAGCCACTGGCTATAATAAGGTAATGATTTTCTTTACATTATTAAGTTTTATCTGATATTGAACCTCAAGTTGTTTATGAAGCTAGTTAAACAGCTGATTCACATTGCAGCAGCTTTGATTGGAAGCAATGGGGAAAAACACACTAAAAGTAGTTACACAACAACCCTAATTGAAAAATTACAGATCAAGTCCTGTTTAAGGAATCAGCCAAGGTACACCGTATTGCCCTTTATTATGCTTGGACCAGTGACAATTCTGCAGTGAAAGCATTGAAATAATTGTATGTTTTTTGAACACCCGTCCCCGCTACACAGCCTATTCAGGCTCACACTTTGGGTTAGTATTTTTTCTTTGCAGAGAGGGTACTGGAGGAAGTGGGCATGGTGTCACGGTGACACACAGGGTGCATGAGTACATGCATGTGTGTGGCTTTGACACATGCTCAGCACAACGCTGATGGGAGTGAACAAAGCAAAGGTCTTACTCCAAACCCTGCTAAACCGTTCTAGTTTCAAGTATGTTCTCAAGGAGTAATAAAGCCAGTAATAAAGTAATAAAGCCAGGAAAAGCTAGTTTCTTGGAAGACTGCATCAGTGCGTAATCGTAATTTGAATTTATAATAGAGAAAGATGTCTCGAGGTGGTTTCCATTCCTATAACATATACAGAAATTACCTGGAGAAGGATAACATGCTCTGGCTGTAAGAACTGAGGTCCACCAGTTCAGTGGTGGTGTGTAAACTGAGGGACCCGTCTTGTGGGGTATTATGATTAAGAGGTACAGATACACACTGAAACTTTAAATACTGCAAATTGAGCTTGGATTCAGATTTCAGCCTCTGGCTTTAGTCCATGTCTCCATGTAACCATCAATTCAGCGTTCTGTCTTGAGCAACTGTTTCTATTAAACCGAATTGTTGTGTGCTAAACTGGGATTCTGAAGTTAGACATCTCTAATCAGGAAGGATTTGAAACCAGAACCAATCACTGAGCACTGGATTCCCTTCTCCTTATATCCTTACATATAGTGTGCACATATCTGATCTCTTCCCTGTCCTGCCTTTCTTTTGGTTCTTACTGAATCAGGGGAAATCTCAGAAGAAAACCTGGCATGCTGTGGAGCGTATGACTGCATGACTGATGCTACTAACACCACTGGGTCAACAGAACCCTCCAACTCCTTAATCTACACTCTGCTAGGGATCTACACTGGTAAGTAATCCACCCAATCTTTAATGAATATCACTGATGGGGAACCTACTACTTGTGAAACCTAGCAAGACTTTGCAGATTAAGTTTCCAACTTCCTCCTTCAATCCAATTTGCTAAAAGGAAATAAGATATGCGAGAGCTGTAAACAACTCCTTCCTAAATAGTTTCAAATGCTTTGTGCCACTGCTGTATCATTTTTGTCTAAAGGAGCAAGACATTCGTTTTACTTTTCACCCGGAAAGCCAGTACAGTGACCCCACTGTTTCACCCGAAGTCAGTATTGCTCTACAGACTAGAATCAAAAGTATGCCCACATTGCAATTAGAGGATTGCAGCAGCTTATCCAGTTATGCATGAGATAGTTTTCAGTTCACTACCTTCACAATTGGCAATAGTGAACTAGTTTACTGATGGAACTGGGCGGATTTATACATGTATCCAGAGGTCCAAGATGCTAGGAGCAGCTCTGCTAGTGGTACTTGAACTCACCAACTTCTAGTCATCTGGGGATGCCTATCAGAACTGGCTGATGTCCTACCACGTGTAAAACAGCTTTAGCAAAAGAACTGCACTGTAATTAGAGGTGGACCTGAACCATGACTCCCAGAACATGCAGTCATTTGGGGGGAGGTTTTTGGATCCCTGCTGAGATTTTACAACTTCAGCCAATTCTCAGCTGTGATGCTTGAATTATAATACCTTAGCGTGAAAGGCAAAGATAAAGAGAAGCACTAGGCAAACTGGCACATCTCCCATTTAGTAACTACAGCTGCTATAGACCTCCCTTGCGTAAGGTTACAAAGGAATCAAAGACAGGGAAGGCTGATTCCATCAAAAAATTGGAAAGACAAAAATAAATCTGCAAAGATTCATTCAGTCAGGAAAGTTCAAAAAGTATCCATCTCAAAACAAGTTCTTCTCTGGATAAAGGGAAAGTATCTGGCAAGGCAATATGTCACCTTAGCTCTGTTAAGATATCTTTGCAGTCTCTGTACACAGATGTGCTCTCTATGCTGAGACAGATGCATGGAATTTGTCATACGCTCAAACAGAGAGAATGTGATCTGTTCAGAGCCAGCCTTCAGCAGACAAGTGCATCGCAGCAAACCCTCTCTCCTTCCCCAACCTCCATTCCTAATTGGTGAGAAAATGCAAAGAATATCCCCCCACTTCCCTTCCAGAGTGTGCTGGAGCTGACGCCTTTCTGCTAAAGGCAGGTTTGGCTCACAAGTTTAAATTTAAATTTGATGACTAACATATACAGCACTCCCTTAGGCTTTGCTCATGCAAAATGAATGCAACCCTGCTGTCTACTGACCCCGCATCAGTAGGGTTTCATTTTTCTTTTAAGCTCTTAATAAAAGATATGTCTTTTCCTACCTCGAGGGAAACCAAATAGCTAAATATTTCATTCACAGACATTTTTAAAATGTCTCCTCTATTTGGTTGCTGAATACATATTTTGCCCAGCTTGGGTGGAGACAATAATGGATAAGTCTTTTGTTGTTTTCTGGAGGACTGTGGGTGTTTCTACTTATGTTCATATGGCTGGACTTGATGATCTCAAAGGTCTCTTCCAACCAAAACGATTCTATGATTTCAACAACTATTAAGCCACGCAGTTACTTGTCTCCTGTAATTGCTCTTGATTCATTTGACATATTTGTATGAATATTTGTTCTGTAAATGTGGATGTCCTGCTCTCACCCATATAAGCCCTGCAATCAGCGTATAAGCACTAATAACCACTCTGGCAGAACCAACAACTTACATCATGAAGCATTTACAGCTCAGCCACAGTGGAGAACCGGGACACTGGAGAATACAATTTCATTCTAGGAGACGTGGATGAGAAATAATAAGCAATAACAAATTGAGGCAATTTACTGTAAATCTGCTAATGTATTTGGACTTTAAAAGTTCACAGAAAAGAGCATGCCCATACACAGTAACATAGGAGCACATTAAACAGGTAATGTGGATGGGAAGAAGTGCCTGGTTTTCCCCTTACTCTAAACTCCACTTGTTTCCACGGATGGATTTCTAGTCAGTGTAATTAAGAGAGGAAACATAATCATGCCTTCCATCCATAATGAAACAACCAGTTGTGAATCTGTGGCTGCTTAATGTATATTATGAGCCACAGTTATCTTCCTGATAACATGAAAAAAATCATATTGATTCACTCCACAAGCAACTAACCTAGACCAATACGTACATGATCATTTTCTGACCAACTACCCCATGTATTCCTTCATATGCTGCTTCTGCTAGGAAATTATAGGTTCAAAGCTGTAACTTCCATCTTTTTCAAGTCACCCAGAGTTGCTCACTATCATCTTTAAAATAGCACATATTCCGTACTCAAAGCGTGGCCCCCAGCTGACCAAAAAAAAAGACAAAAAGAAAAAAAAGCACCATATACGGGGATCCAAGACAGCAGTTCTACTTCTAGCCTTTTATTTTTCTTTCCGTGTATTTGAAGGAAGATTCCCCCTAGCCATGAAAACCTTGGCACTGGCAGTGAATATTCCTCTCTCGTGTTGATTTAAAGGCTTTTGATAGCTCCTGAGGGAGCTGTTTCTGGCCAGCTCCCCATCCCCGCGACCCCTGGCTTGCCCTGGAAGGGTGAGCGATCACCCTCTGCGGCCGTGCAGCTGGCCCGGCGGTTGTCACAACAGGCCAGTCACAGTTAAGCCGAGGGGATTTGCGAGGTGCGCAGCTGTATGCAGAAGATGTGAATGTAGATCGGGCCTTCTTGTTTACACAGAAATGGCCTTTACACTGAAGCGGAATCAGATGCATCTGCCAAAACATCCCACAGAGAGCTAAGCACTAAGTCAGAACAATAACAGCAGCAAGCAACTTCCCATCATTCTTCCAGCATTCCTCATTTTTTCATGAACTTTTTGTTTTGTTTTTGCAGCTAGTGGTGTGCTAGCTGTGTTGCTGATTGTTATGTTTCTGGACCAGATCAAATCTGACCAAGCAGAGACTGAGAAAGAAATACTAGAGACACCATCCTTTTGGTCTACGTTCCTAGCAACTTTCCAGCACCTTAAAGATAAAAGACAGTGTCTTCTAATCCCTCTGACAATGTACAGTGGGTTTGAACAGGGATTTCTTTCTGGTGACTACACAAAGGTGTGGATGACAATGAAAATCTCTTTGTGTCTGATTTTTTTTTGTGCCTTTGTGTCTTACTATTGCATCTGATCTATATTTACTTGTTAAATGAAGATGTTTTCAATGGCGATTTGTGGTTTGCTAAATTACTGCTTACTTCTACTTGAATGAACTCTGAGTGACATCTTCAAACAGGAGAGGCCAGCAGTAAATATGTCCCTTGGAACAGCCTTAAAAAGCTGTAGAGAGCTTAACTCACCAGCTAAGGCCACAGCAGAGAGCTACAGGTTCAAACTCTTCAGCTTGTTGTAAATAACAAACTGGGAAAAAAGCCAGAAGTCTGCAAAGCTTTTATATCTTCTGGTTTCCCTAGAGTTTGTGTAAGTGCAAGTCAGCACACATACCACATATTTTATTTTGAGAACCTTTACGGTAAGAGGGCAAACCCTCAACGTGGCTGGTTGAAAGCCCTCACCAGTCACTAGTGCAACAGGTCCAAACCCTGACGGCCTGAAATGATCAAAACCACCTCTGCTCCTCCAGTTTCTCTACAAACCTAGACCCGCAGCAGGTGTGTTCTCCAGACATGTGTTGAGGAAGCCTCCAACGAAAAGGGGGCAAACTTCCTGAGCTGCTTATTTGACACTTAAGCTTTGCATATAAGCAGATGGAAGAGTGCATTTGCTGCTGTGTTTGAATCGACTGAAAGGGGCACTCACTCCTTGGCCATCTCCATTGGCTGTACGCTCTTATAGGTGATGCCCTCTTCATTTCTTGGGAGCTGCTATGCAATGACCATAGTGGCGACTGTCAATTTTCATCTCTCGGGCTATGAAGGGAAAGGGCAGAAAATTCCTAGTGTCACTTCTAGGAGTTCTATTTGCACAGTGAGCAGTGCTCTGGCTTCTTCTCCTGCTTCTTACTGCTCTGTTTGCATGGCATCGGTCTGATTGGGAACTGGGTTAGGAATATCGCTGCTGAAGGCCAACTATGTCAATGCGCCAGGGACTTGTCAGCAAACTCTGTAGCTGTGCTCCTTTGATCCCGTCCATGCTGGTTATTTACCAAATGCTCAGGCTAAGACCCTTGAACCTTAGCTGCATATTTTCACTGAAGAAAACGTGTCACCACTGTCTCTTCTCTTCCAGGCGTATGTGACCTGTGCCCTGGGGATACATTATGTTGGTTATGTGATGATCTGCTTTTCAGCTGTAAATTCCCTCTGCTCTCTGCTCTTTGGAAAGATCTCTCAGTTCACGGGTAGAAAACTTCTATTTGCATTAGGTATGTAAATGTCACTTGAAAGACTGATCACCTCATGTAACATATCAAATCTAGTGCTCCCCCTTTTGCATGCACTACAAAGGGAGAGCTCGCTGTCAGCTATGAATTAAAACCCAAGTCAATCTGGAGGCAAACTTCATTCATGAGAAGAGGGGCAGCATAGTTAACCACAGTATTGAGGTCATTGCCTTACATCACTTTGCTGGTGGAGTAGTTCACCCTGCTTTTGAGGGCACTGTCTACTCAGAAAGTGTCCTACAGCTTTGATGCTTCACAGCTTTAATGCAACAGGTGATAAATGATCTTACAACACAGATGCTGAGGCCTACGCTATACCTGAAAATGATTTCTCTATTTGGGTGAAACCTCCTCACCCTTATGGAGTGAAAGCAACTGCAAACCTTGTGACATACACTGTTGATTTGAGTCTCAGGGGATGATGAACTTGGAATTTAAGCAACCAGCCTGGGAATTTCAGGAAGATTTTTAAAGGTTGGCCTGATGTCCTTTTCACTGCTTACTCTATAGGGAGAAAAATAAAAGAAAGAATCATATGCCACTGTGTCAGGCTAGAATAACTTGAGGGCCTCTGTATGCGACAGTAATTTTCAGGCTGGCATGAGAAGAGATTTGTACATTTAAGAACATCTCCCTCTCCAGAGAACACTGTTCCAATGAGCAACAGAGTAATGGAGTCAGAAAAATACCAAGAAATATTTCATTTGTGTCCCCATATCCACTAAGCTATTCATACTGAAGTGTTCTGATACTTCACTTCCACTACACAGCAACCCATGTTATTAGAAACTTTACTGAGTCGATGTGCATCTAGACATTCTAGGCATTCCCTCCACAGGAAATTTTAAACCTGGGCAAGGAAGAAGAAATTTAGAGTCCTTTATGCTACAGTCACCAGTTCAGAGATTCTTCTCTACATGTCTGTCCTAGGTGTAAGTCTTACTCTATGAAACTCATTTCAGATTTAAAAAAATCCCAGATAATAATAACAGTAACAAAACCCTGCAGTGTTAGTAATGCAAGACCTCTGAACCTCTCTGTTCTTTTTAATGCTTTTTGTGCTCAGCCTTTAAAGTTTGTTCCTGTGAAGGGAGGAATCAGTGACTTGTTTACATTCTGCTTGTAAAAAGAAAGATAAAAAGTCACCAGACCCTCTAGATATCCTTAACTGTCTCCTCTGGCCCTGAAGGAAACCTACATTTAAGGACTAGGCAAGGAAAGCAGAAGGGTGCTTCCTCCCCCTTCCCACATGCCTCACATGGTGACTGCAAGTCTTTCAGCAGCCCTTCCTCCTACTCAGTGGCAGTTCTTGTCCTTTGGGCTAACAGCCGTATCAGCACCGAGGATCTCTCAGCTCAGGACACTGCTCAGAATTATTAATTGAAGCCTGCCAAAGGACTGCATTGTCTTGTATTTCATGTGATATCAACTAAGCCAGTGCAAATCTCAATGAACCAGAAAGATTTTAAGATTGCCTTGTGCTCCAGTTGGGGGAAGAATTTAAAAGTGTTACTACCACTATCTGTCATGTTTGTAATAGCATTTGTATTTCTCTTCTTTCTTTCTAAATCAACAGCCACAGTTACAAACACCGCCTGTATAATAGCACTACTGCTGTGGAAACCTCATCCTAAGGAGCTTGCTGTGTTTTTCGTATTCCCTGCTCTTTGGGGCCTGTCTGATTCCATTTGGCAGACACAAACTAATGGTAAGTCCTGGTGACAATGAAATGAATTCTCTTGAGATATAAAAATCTGCATGTTTGTACTTATAAAAAAGCATGTGCATAAAAATGATAACGGGTTTAAGACAGCATCTAAAAGAAATATGTTAGCTCATTTGAAAGTAAAAGAAATAAGAACAAGTTGGGAATAAGAAAGTTATAATACTCATTAAACAAATTTTTCCAAGATGAAGAGAGAAGAACACTGCAGAAGATGATAACAGATATTCAGAATAAATATTCTGGAGGAGTACAAGTATTTCAAAGAAAATTAGAAAACTCAGAAGAATGATCCATTTAGTCTGTCTTTTGCAATAAAGGAGAGCACTCTGGATAAAAAATGAACTCAAAGCTCAGCAACAAAAGAAGCAGCAAATGGGCTGTTAGGAGTTATTAGAATAAAATTGAAGGAGAAAACCACAGAAAGCAACGTTATGCAGCCAAGCAAAACCATGCAGTTCTGATTTGCTCCATTTCAAAAATCATAATCAAATGTGATAAGGCATAAGAAGGCAATAAAAAGGAGCAGAGTCATGGGAGACTTCCACTTGAAGGAAGACTAACAAACTAGAACACTTTAGCCTGGACAAGTGATAAGTAAGAAAGCAGTCAGTAAGATCATGAATAGTAGGAGAATGTGATTAGAAATTCACTGTTTCTCTTAATAACAGAACTAGTGGCACCAAATAAAGTTAACAGGCAGCAGGCTTTATGGAAATCAAAAGAAATGTTTGGGTTTTTTTTCACACAATGCATAATCAAAGTATAGAATTCATTGCCAAAAATGAAAATGTTTTTAAGCTGAAATTACATCTCTTCAGGGGAAAATGTTCCTGGGGGCTATTAAAGCCTGGGGGTCCAGAGGAAATCTCCAACTCAGAAAGTCCCTATGTCTTTGATTGCCAGAGTCAAGAGGGCGCTGGGGGGGAAAAGATCACTGTATACTTGCCTCATTTCTTACAGTCTTATCCTAGGAGTGTTACTGGAAGTATACTGTTGGACTTCTTATCTGATGCATTATGGTTGTTTTTATAATCCTTTATGTTCTACTGCTTTTTGATACAG
This sequence comes from Anarhynchus alexandrinus, assembly GCA_008711295.1. Lineage (NCBI taxonomy): Eukaryota > Metazoa > Chordata > Aves > Charadriiformes > Charadriidae > Anarhynchus > Anarhynchus alexandrinus. Next base: position 16,924 of record VUYV01000640.1, on the reverse strand, counting down.
TGCAATTATTATGTACTGACAGTTCAGATAATGAGCTGATACAAACCGACTTCTGTAAGGGATTATTTAAACATATCCTTCAATCAAAACTAGAGAAAGTTCTCTTTTAGAGACTAAAGGCAGACTCTAAAGTGCTGGAGATGGCAAGAAAGAGCTATAGTCTGTGATGACTTGAAGCAAAGTCTGCTGATCACTGTCAGTCACACTCTTTTTAAATCAATGCCATAGCCGGTGTCAGTAAGGCAGTTAGATGCTCTCCCATCTGCTCCCATATTTTGGCTCTTATTTCATGAATATTGTTTCCCTCTGTCTCAAATTCATATTTGGCAGATGCCATAGGAATATGCACGTGACAGAACTAGCTCATCTGGGCCCACATCAGGTTATGTGTCTTGGCCTCCCTCCCTCTGGTCCCTCTGGTCCCTCTGGCCGCTTCAGTAGCTTATATTGATTTCACCCACTAGATAAATTACCATGTTCCTCCTAGAGAGCCAAAGGGAAAACACCACAGTCCTTTGCCTGGCACTAACAGTGATCTCCTTTCCAGCATGTATGGAGTCTCCCCTCTACACACAAGGAAGTGACCAGCCAGACTTCTCTCCCCCTTGAGCAGCTCCAGCTCATATCCCTTAGAGGAGAGCTAATACATACATCAAGTGACAACCTCTCATCTTCTCTCATCCCAACCCACAGCCTTGTGTCTTTGGTACATTTTTAAATCCATGCTCTCATTATTTAGATTCATGGAAGGACAACATCAGTGAGGATTTGCTCTCTCTGAAGTAAAGCTGTTTACCCATTTCCCACTTCCTCAGCCACAGTCTTCCTGACTATTCATCAGGCTCCTTCCCAACACTCTTGAGATCCATATCTTAGTCTTCCACTGGGATAAAGGACCTGCCCTTTTTCCTGCTTTTCTCTTTTCCAGAAAGCCTTGTCCTCAGACGCTTGGCTTCTTTCAGAATCACAGAAGAGTTAAAGTTGGAAAAGACCTCTGGACATCACCTAGTCCAACTCCCCTGCTCAAGCAGGGCTGCCCAAAGCCAGTTACCCAGGACCATGTTCAGTCAGCTTTTGAATACCGCCCGGGAGGGAGACTCCACACCCTCCCTTGGCAACCTTTGCTTAGTCACTCTCACAGTAAAAAAAGTGTTTCGTGATGTTCAGAAGGAACCTCCTGTGTTTCAGCTTGTGCCACTCACCCCTTGTTCTGTCATTGGACACCACTGAAAAGACCCTGGCTCCAACCTCTTCAGTTGGTTCATTTTATATACTCAAGTTGGTTCATTTATATACTCAAGTGTATATAAATACCTCCTCAGTAAGGTCCCTGAATGCCTGATGCAGTGGCAGCTGGTGCCCTCGTTAGGAAAAGGGATAAGTACAGAGGGCCTAAGTGTCAGAAAGGAGGCTGAGAAGAGGCTGCAGTTCCCAACCCCCGGATGAGCTGGTGGACAAAGCCTTGTGCTTACTTGATGGCTAGTGAGTTCTGCAGTGCTGTGACAAGACTGACCTCTTATTACAGCATGGTAACCAGTCATCTCCATTCCCAGATTCCTGAATGATACTTGTGAAAATTTCACGTCTGTGTTAGCTGGGAAAACAACAAATGTTCCTCATGCTTGCACAGTATCTTTTTTTGTCTGTACCTTCTTCAGCTGTTCCACAGCTCCCAGTTATAAAATTATACAGTTTGCTTTGTCACACTGTCACACCAAAACATCAAGTGATGACATGAAACCTTAACAGAGAGGTGCAGTGACATTACTCCATAATACCGCATCCCAGAACAGGATCTTCAGTTTGACATGCCCATTTAGGACTAAATCTCTTTTCTCCTTCATCACTTTTATACAGATATACATCACATGAGAAATTCCCAGCTCCAAAAGCTATGAGGTGAGATAAGACCTCTAGAACAACATTGGGGACCGAGGTCTGTGGTCCTTGCTTTGGCAAGCTCCCATGACTGCTGCTTGGGCGTCAGTAGATTAACCACTGAATAAATACGATGGCATCATGCCGCATACTTAAGGCATTTTGTGGCAATCGAAAATGGCTTACTTTGGCCTGCTGTGGATAGGTAATATTGGAGGTCCCCCTAGAGGACATATAGGCTCACAGTAAAAGAGTCACATATAAAGGTTTCCTAATATGTTTGTGGATGTGTGCGGACACTCATTTGTTTCCAGTGAAAGCTGATTCATTTCAGAGTGTGTAGTGCCCTCTCTTATCTAACCTGAACACAGATGCTATTATTATCCCCCTGGCAATAATTGGACTTGGGGCATACCAATTGTGTAGCACAGAGCTATTGGGTAGACTACAGTAAAATTAAGTTCTTTCCAGGTTGACGTGCATCTTTAGAAAGGATATGAATCAATCTGGAAAGTTTATAAACCTGGACTCAAATGATTTCCAGCAGCCCTGTTATATACCCATGCCTACTAGTACCAGGGGAAGGAGTGGGAACATGGGCAGTGGTAAAGAGGGAAGATAATTTCCATGGAACTTAGCTGTAAGAATTCAGAGCCACTAGCCTCTCTACACAGCCAGCTTGGCAGGTCTTGCTAAAGCTTCAGCCAGGCAACTTGTGTCACATTGCACTTGACAGTGTTTGCCATAAGGGCAAATGTTTCAGTCTGAGGCAAAACCACCATTGTGCTGCTATGTAACTGCTAGCTAATACCATATATGCATCCTGGAAACAAGAACTTTACGGCCAAGTGAGCCCTTCCTATAGCTGAACCTTGGACTAGATCCCCACTCAAATCTCCCATTGTTTTTGATCAAAAAAGAAGGCTTCAAAATAGCAAAGGAAAAGGTACCAGCTGAAAGCCAGAATCTTTACATATCAGAAACCTGCCTGTATTAAGCCCTCCTCATGAATCCCTTTTCAGAAGATAACACAGGGCATATCAGCAAAGTTATATGAACAACATCTACTTGTTCATTTATTAGGCAAAACTATGAAGGATTATCAAATAATTCACACCACACTACTCTCAGGCAGTTTAATGAACTAAGTACATGTTGTGATGCACTCGTCCAGGTTTTTCGTTATGTTTAAATTGAATCATTCAGTAAATGTCCTCTTATGGTCATCAGGAAGCAGTGAATTTTTACATACAGATGATGTTTCCCCCTTCTTAACAAAACTGAAGGGTTAGTTGAGCCTACCCAGACTTCTAGAGAACTTTGTACTCCTCTGCGCCTTTTGGCTGAATATGCATATTTCAGACAGATGTGTTCTTAGATAGAAAAGTGGACACGAAGAGTCAAGGTTTGTGACATTCCTCCCCTTCCCTCCCTGCACACCACAGCTGAGTCAGTGGAAACACCTGCTTCTTTATCACCACTGGTGCTAGCTCAGCACCCGGAGGAAAGCACCCCTTCCCTGTGTGCCCAGCCAGTCAGACCCGCAGGCTGGGAAACCTTCCCTCACTCCCAGTTGTGGGTGTGCAGCTGACTGAACTCAGTGGGAGCTTTCCAGTGAACAGGACCGCATGAGGATGGTCAGCTTAACCAAGTCTCTTTGTCAAGCAAGTTTTCCAGTTGCTGCCCAGAGGTTCTGTACGCATCAAGGATATTCTTTTCACCCACCCATCCAGGAGCTGAATATTTGAAAACCTGGTTATCTCAGAGAGGCAAATCTCCTTTGCATATTAAATCTGAGCCCAGTTGTAGTGCTCTCCTCAGCTTTCTGATTTAAGTGTTTTGGGTCAGTTTGTTTCTTTTAACTTGGCGAGTATGAATGGCCCACGTTGCTACCATTGGCAGCACTGCGCAAGCCTCCCCTGGGGGCTCCCTAAGGCCAACTTCTTGTGAAAACAAGGTACATGCATTTTAGGTGAACAGTCTCTGCCTGTTCTTAGGCGGGTGAAAGAAATGGTTTGAAGAACAGATAGACTGTGCACATAGGGTCCATGCAGGTTCTCCACAAAAGTGGTGAAGGATGGCAGCAGGGAGGTCTCTATGGTTCTCTGATCCTTTTTATCTCACACTGAAAGAGCAACTTGGTCCTTAAGGACTACATCCCTAGACAAAACTGCCTGTTCTTTGAAAGCCTGTAAGGACTTGGTGTAACCTTAACAATAATTATACGTGGAGTCCTACAGTGTCAAGGTCCATTCCTGGCCATCTCCTCTTCCTCCTTACTTGTCAGCACAAGAACCTTTCCTTTTGTGGCTGATAATTCGAAAAATAAGCTTCCTGCCATCTTACTTCAATAGAACCCATCCTTTCTTCCTTCTTCGCATTTTCTTTCCCTTTTTCTCTTATATTCTCTATTTTGTCATTTTTGCTCTGTTATTCCACTTATAACAATCCACGGGAGGGCAAAAATGTTTTAAGACAAAGCTTGTATTTTCCTTTCCCTGACATTTATGAAGGAGACGGCCCATCTTCCCCCTTGTGGTCTATTTATTCCCTTTGCAGAAAATACATGGTTTCAGACTTAATCTTCACAAGCCATGTCTCTGCTTCCTTCTAGGACTTTATGGCGTTTTATTTGAGAAACACACAGAAGCTGCCTTTGCCAACTACCGTCTCTGGGAATCATGTGGATTTGTCATTGCCTTTGGTTATAGCACTAAATTGCAAGTCTACATCAAACTGTACATTTTATTGTCTGTGCTTGTGTTGTCTATGGTGACATATGGAGTGGTTGAATACCTGGAAGCTAAGAGCTCCCCTGGGACACCTAATGCTACAAAGAAGGAAAATATAGGACCCCCAACCCAGGAAACATACATGTAATCCAACAGGGTCAGAGCGATAGAGCCAAAGCAAACTGGCTGGCTCCTACAGGCATGTCTCCAAGGGTGTTCCAACGTGTGCTGTCTCCAGAAAGGGGGTTAAGGAACAGATTTCAAGGCTGGTGTAATGCAAACGTCTTAGGAGTAAAAATCTCTTTTGACATCTCAGCTTTATAAGTGAAGATTATCTGGCTTCACCCTTTCATACAGACAATGAACTAAATGTTTTTTCTTTATTTAATTAATAAAGTCTTAATAAATGTAAACAAGACTCCTAAAGTCCTCACATTTTTGTATCTGTGGATCAGACCTCGTACGATAGCTTTATAATCAAGCCTGAAAAGCCCACATGCAACACCAGAAGATGACAGCAACTGGAGTTGCTCAGCTGACTGCAGACAACACACATCATTTCATGGAACCACTATTTATAAAGATTTGTATTGTTCTTACCCTGCATTCTTTAACACTTGCTGTAAATAACATCAAATTATAAACTGGCCATATCTACAGTTCATATCTGAACACTGTTCCTCTGTCCCAGCACTCTTTTCTTTTTGGTTTTCTTGTTTCCAATTTTTCCCTCACCACTTACAGCATCTTTCTCCTAAAACAGATGCCTTCTGCATAACCAAATCCTTCAGTCATGATGAACTTTCCCTACTTTCCCCACCCATAGACAGAGCTGTTTTCAAGATAAGCAGCCAGGGCATGTTACCTGGGAACCAGCCATGAAGAGGATGCAGATAACAGTGCAAGTCATCAAGTGAGAAGGAGAAAAGGAGCATGGGCCTATGCTGTAATATCTCCTTGAGACCTATATGCATCTATCAGTGGCTCAGATGAGGATTTCCCTCATCTCATTTCAACCTCTTTTTAGTTTTATACATGCTATATTGTTTCCAGATTTGGCTTTTTGTGGTTTTACTGCAAGCAGAAGAGTGCTACAGTGCAATTACTGGGCAGTGTCCCTACACCTTGATGAGAAAGCACTATATAGATATCATGATCATTACTGGTAATGACAGCGTGATCAGATCCTCTGCGTGAGGCAGACAGCATAAAAGAAATTGAAGACAAATGCTGTTCATCTCCAAGATTGGTGCTGCCCCTGGCAATAAACTCCATGGCTAGTTAAATTGCCGCATGCCATGGAGCTAACATTTGAAACTACTTCTTCCAGTTATTAACCGTAACAGGAGGATGAGGCACCATATGGTGTGACAACATGATAGAAATCAAGAATACAATTTACATGGAAAAAAAATCCCCAAATTGTTAGGGCTTTTAAATAACAGTACCTTTCATGCTATTTTACTCTCTCTCTAATATTTCTTGTTCCCAAGCACCTGGACTCCCCTCCAGACTTCACCTGTGTTGCTTCGTGGCTTTTCACATGATAAGCCTCTTTTCCAGGTCTCATACAATTAAGTAGAGTTCATTATGTCCTGCAGATCCACCTTTCTCTTGTGCCTTCCCCTGTCAGGTCAAAGGCATGCTGTTAATCTCTCTGTTGGAAATACAAATGGCAAAACACTGTGACTGCAGAATCCTGATGGCCTCCCAGCTGCCCAGAGAGTACAGATGAGTTTGCTAGGCTGCTGCTGCTTCTCACCCTGCTCTGCTTTCATCTGATACAGAAACTTGATTTCATCTTTATAACAGACAGTGAATCACAGAATCATAGAATGGTTTAGGTTGGAAAGGACCTTGAAGATCATTGAGTTCCAACCCCCCTGCCATAGGCAGGGACACTTCCCACTAGACCAGGTTGCCCAAGGCCACGTCCAGCCTGGCCTTGAACACTTCCAGGGATGGGGCCTCAACAACCTCTCTGGGCAACCTGTTCCTCTGGGCAACCTGTAGAAACACATCTACAAAACCTCCTATGATTTTCTTTTACACAGCAATGTTCAACAGCAAGTGAAGCAAAGAGGATTTTGGAGATGAACATCAGTGAAAATCTGATCTGTGTGAATGTAACTATTTATTGCTTATTTGTAACAGCTCAACACAGAAATCAGGATTTCACTATGCAGGATGCTGTATCTGCCTCAGAGCAAAAAGATGATCCCTCCCTCAGAGCTTATAAAGCTTCTTAAGTTTTTCTCTTTCCTTCTATACCACGTCTGGCTGGGATGGAGTTAATTTTCTTCATAGCAGCCCGTATGGCACTGTGTTTTGGATTTTGTGATTAAAACAGTATTGATAACACATCGGTGTTTTGGCTATTGCTGAGCAGTGCCTGCATGGCGTCCAGGTCTTTTTGTTCCCCACTCTGCCCCCCCCCGCCTCCCCAGTGATTACGTTGTGGGTGTGCAAGAAATTGGGAGGTGACACAACCAGGACAGCTGAGACAGATTGACCAAAGGGATGTCTCATACTATACAATGCTGTACTCAGCAGTAAAAGCTCAGGCAAGAGGAGGAGGAAGAGGGGATGTTCCTGGTTATGGCATTTGTCTTCCCAAGCAACTGCTACGTGCGCTGAGGTCCTGCTTTCCAGGAAGTGGCTGGACTTCTGCCTGCTGATGGGAAGTAGTGAATGAATTCCTTATTTTTCTTTGCTTGCATGCACAGCTTTACTTCACCTATTAAACCATCTTTATCTCAACCCAGGAGTTTTCTCACTTTTGCTCTTCTGATTGTCTCCTCCATCCCATTGGTGGGGGGAGTGAGGGAGCAACGATGTGGGTGCTTTGTTGGTGGCCAGGGTCAACCCAGCATACCTCCTTAATTGTTTTGTGAAATTCAGCAATGGCAAACCAGAAAACTGCTATTGACTCCACAGATTCCAGCTGAAACCATGAGGAGGTACCAAGGATCAAGAAAAAAGTGCTCTGATCTCGGAGAGAACCTCAGCACCACTGAAACAGAGTCAGCATGGGAGACGGGACCTTGTGGTTTGGGGAGCTGTTTTCCATTCTTGATTTTGTCATGTAACTTTACGTTAGACATTTGCCCAATTGTAAAATAAGAGGAAAACCAACTCTTCCATCTTACAGGTAGTGTGAGGAAAAACTCTGTTACCTTGGTAATGGACGACACAGCTACATGCGGCAACACAGTGAACGTGCCTACTTCTGGGACGGCTGAGGATAAAGGTGCTCGTCTGTGTTGGACATGATCTAAACAAAAAATGCCATTTAGGACACATTATGCACAGACAGTACACAATTATAAAATTTATGCAGTTTTGTTTACTATAAAGGCAACAGGAATTTTGCTGCATAGTATGTCACAAAAACTTCAGGCAGGAGTTCAGCTAGGAACACCTCTTCACTGAAATGCAAGAAACAAAATGATGGTTGAGGTCAGTGTGGCCTCTGCCCTTCCATGGCCAAGGAAGACTCCGTTAGCCCTGCTTCGGTCTAGCAGGCACCAAGCAGCATAGGTCTGTCTGTGCTGAGTCCTCAACCAGCAGTAGGTAAAGGTAGATTCGCCTTTCTTCACCCCATGTTTCACTACTACACAAGCTCTTATCTCACCCACAGCAACAACCAGGCTCATGCTGCAGTGAAACAGTAGCTTCTACCACCCTGACTCAACTGTGGGAGGTTAACAAGAGGAGGTGTAGACATCTCACTGGGCACTAGCTTTGGGGTTTGAAGTTGTGGCAAGATGACTCCACCTCCAGTCATGTGCCTGAAACCTTCAAGAGCTGTAAATCTGGCAATGGGTAATAAGCCAGGTAATGCTCCTCTACTGAACACCCTGTGTCCCCTGCTATCCTCAGCCCCAAACTGTGGTTCCCTAGAGGTACAGGAGGAGAGTCAGGCCTTCACACCAGAGAACGATGGGACAATGTGGGCAATGAGGACACCCGAGTAAGGGGCCACCTATGCCGGGCATGAGGAGCATCCCTGAGAAAGGAGGGCTGAGCCATTTCTCCCAGAGACTTCAGGGACTAAGGCTGGGTCACACACCAGTCTCTGTTGAGGACACCATGGATCAAAGCATTCACCTGGAATGTAAGATAGTCAGGTTCAAGTAATTAATATCGATACATTAAGTAATTGCTTTCTTCAGGCACGTACTATCACGGTGCCTTATGGCATGAGCCAAAGGTGCAAGCAGCTGGAGGGCCTCCGATGCACACACAGCAGGTGGGAGACGTCCAGAGGCTCAACCGGCACCTGCAGCTCCTGGGACACCTACGCCGGCCTCTGCCTGTGCGCGGTGGCCCTACGGAGCCGGATCCCTCCATGTGGCCTGTGGAGACGGAGGTCCGTCCTGGGCAGGTGGCCCGGCTTGAGCCAGCGTGCCTGCACCCTCGAGGGAGAGGAGAGCGCCGTGAGCGAGGGCAGCGGGTATGGAGCGAGGCAGGAGAAGGGGGAGCCGCAGGGGACGGGTTGTCTCCCCTCCGGCCGCAACGGGGAAAAAAGCCTGCGGGCGGTTAAACAACGAACAGCCCCGGCCCCGGCCCGGCAACAGCCGGCGCAGCTGGGGTGAGCTCTGCCGAGACGCGCCGCCTGCGCGGCCGCCTTCGGCCTGAGGGAGGAGAGGAGGGCCGGGGAGGGCCAGGCCCGCCCTTCCCCATCGCCAAGCAACAGCCCGCGGCCTCCCGGGGGCCCTTCCCCCGGCCCCGCCGGCGGGCCCCGCCGCTCCCCCGCCCGCCTGGGCCGGCAGCTCCGGCCGGGTGTTGTCTGTAGCGGCCTCCGGGCGGAGAGCAGGGCCGGCCCGCGGCGGGGCCCAGGTAGGAGGTGCGGCCTCCCCCCCCACCCCAGCATAACCAGGGACCGCGGCTTTAAATACTAATATTTTTTGCTAATGTGAGCGCGATGTGCAGCAGTTCAGCCTCGCAGCCCAGCGCGGGCTGCAGCCCAACGCCCCGCGGCTGCGGGAGTCACCGGAGGCGGCTGCAGAGCCTGGGGCAGACGGGGCGAAGCTGGATGGGGCACCAGGCAGAGGCCACCACCGCAAGAAATAATTAAAATGGGTATTTCTGAAATTAAATCCCAAGGCGGGCAGCTCCCAGACCCATGATTAAATCCCAGTCTTTAAGCCCTCAGGGTCACATGATAGGAAAGACTACTGGTCGGTCTGCTGAGTTTAATTACACCGAGACATTCTGCATTAACTTGGCAAACTCACTTTGAATGCCTAACCATTAAGGATCGTATTTCCTCCCGTAGGTGTAAAACAGCAGCTGGAACACATGAACAGGCTGGAAGCAGCCATGGCCAGCACGAAGCCTGGGCTCACCTGAGCGCTTCCCCGGGGACGTGGGTGCGGGGTCTGCCACCACGGTCTCTGCGTGGCCCCGGAGCCGAGAGGTGACAGACACAGACGGCGGCGTCCTGCTCTTCTCAGGGAAGGTCTCCACTTCTGGGTGGTGCAGGTCTGCAGCAGCGGTAGGTAAGTGTTAAACACCAGCATGGTCAGAGACAGCTGTAGCAGTTTTTGCCTTGTGGAAGAATGTCTGCAAACACGTGGGCGGGTTTCCAAGTTATTAAGGAGTGGGCTGAACACAGAGGCCTCTGGGAATGCGGGCTAATGAGGAGATGGGCGTTCCTCTGGGCATGCGTTTATACCAAGTGAGTGAAATTTGTGTTCATTCTTTTAGACCAGTGCCTTATCCTAGAGTTACTGTTTCGTAATTGCACTTCAAGAGCTTCTGCTTATATGTGGTATGACTTCCTTAAAAGCAGGTAGGTGTTCTTTGTTAGTTAAAATGTTTTATTTTCCTTACGCTTAATTACCAGGGAATCTGAAGCTGACAGTTGTTATATCTAGGCTTGGTGAGCCAATTTCCTGTAAACTACTCCCTGATTGCCAGAGGTATGAAAGATGTTCCATTAATACCAGCTGACATGAACAAACCACCAAAGAAGGCTTCATTGTTCAGACATTACTAACAATTTATGATTACCTAGTAGAGGCCACGATGCAGAGTTTACCATGCACTGGATTCACGTACAACAGTGCCTTTCACTGAAATGCTCCTAGTAGCAATGTTGAGGAGTGCAGAAAAGACAAAGCTAACTGCAGTCTAGAAGTTGAGTCATCCAAATGCTTAGCATGGCTACTTTCAATTACATGTGTTTTTTCTTAATTTAGTAGTCTTTGCCCAAGGATTTGAAACAGCTACTCTAAAACTTTAGTTGCTTGTTTGGTTTTTTGCATTTTAGCATGTGACATAGTGCTGTTTAGTAAGGACATAGGAAAGAGAACTCCCAGGAAAGACAGCGGAAGCAAAGATAACAAACATTTCCTGGAACCACCACGTTAGGTTTGTGTGCAAGCTTAGAAGCAAGCCAACAGCTTCCTGGGGTCTGAAAAGCACTGACTGCAAGAGACACAGCAAGACTACTTTACCCTTTGTGGCATTTTATGTAAGTCCTATTATATCATGACCGCACTTCAGTACTTACCATGTTTCGCTGCTGTGTTCCCTACAAACCCCTTACCCAAGGAAAGCTCTCACTAAGGAGAATTGCACTTCAGTCTGTACAGGGTGGAGTGGGGGGGCTGGGTCAAGGAAATTTCTGATCTCTAAGACAATTCAGAGAAATAATCCCAGTGCAGGTTAGATCTTGCTCCCTTCCAACACTAGCTTAAGTCGGAGATGGAAGGATACTGCAAGTCTGACTGTAAAGCATCAATAAATATATTAATACATATTACTGTTGGAATATAGAATTAACATGTTACTTTGGAACACAGAAAGTCATTGTATACAGAAATTAAAATTTTGGCCACAATCTCAGCCCTTTAATGAGGCCCAAAGTCCCTTTCCATTAGGAGCTTCATTCCTCACATCCTGGACCAAAGTTTGCTTCAAATCTCTTCATTTTTTTAAGCAGTGATTCCTTCACTACGGGATATAGGATGGTCCAGGGCTATTTTTAACCTACCCACTACATACCTATGGTAAAGTAGCCATATATGTCTTAACACCACTGCCCTGCTTCCTAGCTTCCCTGAAATACCTCCTGGACCCTTCTCTAAAACCCTCCTCCCACTCAAGCCCCTGTTGAGACTCTCCTGGCTTTGCTCTCTGCATTGTAACGCATTTGTTACAGGTACCACAATGCTGCTTGTGGAAGAGCTCTGTGACTGCTTTGTTGTTTCCCCTTAAAGCCTGTTAACAGCAGCAGAATGCGTTGGACAGCCAAGACCTAGGTACATCATACAAGAGGGTCATCAAACATCTGAGTGGAGAGAGAAACATGTTTTTTCATACTGCCAGATTTTTTGAATTGTTTTTCACATTCAAATAAAATAATGAGAATCTTAAACTGTTTTGTGACTTGCAAAACCTTTGAATTATGTTAATTTACATTTTGATAATGGTAAAGCCATTTCACATTGGGCTTTTAGTTTTAAAACTAAATTAGCATTTAAAAAAAAAGTCTTTGTGAACCATTGTCTTTTTTAAAAGTGCAAATAAGATTATGACAATTTCAAAACAAGAAAATTAAAATGAAATTAAAAAAAAACTGGCAAAAGGTTACTTTTGTTCTCTGGAAAAAAGCTCTCAATTCCAACAAATTGTAATATTTACACAGAAAAAGCATCCCAGGCCAACTCAGCTGCACATTGCATTGAGTACTTCCAGCTGTGACATGTTCCCTTGGTTTCTGTAGCTGTTTGGAAGGCAGAGGCTACTCATTCTGGAGTCTAAAACTCAACCATAAAACAAAGAGCAAGGATGTCACTCTGTTAATGGGATGTGAAGGAGTCTTGTCTAGTGTATGTCCTGCCCACTTCGTGTTTCTTTTGCTTGCTACTTTCTGAGAGGAGGTGGAGGCACGTTAATGCTGTGTCAGAATGGTCCTCAGCACTAACACTCTTCTCTTGTCCAAGACACTCTCTGTTCCAAACATGGAGTCTAATTGTTGGGGAGCAGCTCTGTAGGGTTTCAGGAAATTAAAACTGAGAGAAACAGTGACACTCTCAAATCTGCAGGTCCATGGGACTTTTTGTACGCTATGCCACCAGCCAGCAGGAAGGGGTTTTTAGTTTGAGTCTAGTATATATTGAGCTAGCTGGGGAGGAAAGAGCACACTTCAGGAACTGTTTATATGAGAATTGCTGTGCCCAAAATAACTCAAAATGTGTTTCTTACCCATAAAAATAGACAGGGACCATCATCTACTTCCACTATAGATACTGGGAAATGGTATTTCATTCAGAATCTACATACCTTTCTATGGAACGTTATTTTCTTGAGAGGAAAGTGATGGGACAAGAACGTGCCCTGCTCTTCAGGAACTGGGGAGAACCTCACTGGAGGAGTAGCAGAAGATTATCAGTGAGTTAAATCAGCGTATGTCAGAGGAGGAAAAGAGCATTGGAATCAGTAACCATTTTCCTACTGTCTACCATCAGTTTTACATTGGCCTTTATAATCTTAACCAAAAGACTTTGCTCAGAGCAGGGCAACATGCTAAGTTAGCAGAATGTCTCAGTAATGCAGCAGTGCAAAATATGTCTTACTAGGCAAAGTTTTGGCCATTAGGCTGAAGGCAGTTCCAAAAGTCTAGGTTCCAAAAAGTCTAGGTATCCAAGAATTACAAAAGCTTTGGGACAGCTATTGCTGTCGTAAGCCACCTCAAAGAAAAATTAAATAAAGTGTGGAGACATATAACTTTGCAGCAATCAATGCTTTGTGCTGTCTTAACAGCTATCTGGAATCGATGCCCTTTTATATATATCTTCCAGCTTAAACGCACCCTTTGACTTCTCAACTGTGGACCATAGAAACACAGGGGTGACATGCATTGAGAATACTTTGAGAGTGACAGGCATTAAGAATACAGTGACGGTGATGACTGCTAGCACAATCGATGGCATTAATTTCACTGTTTTCTTCCTGGTTATTCTTTTGTCTTTCAGCTAGTAAGGTGAAAATGATGGCAGATGACTATGACACAAGAGAGATCTTGAGGCCATTGGTGTTTCGTCTCCATGAGAACGTCCCTGCAATAGTCCGTGAGGTTTTGCTGGAACGTGGCTGGACTGAATTTGACAAAAAGGAGCAAGATGACTCAGACTGGAACCTATACTGGCGGAACTCACCTTTCCGCATGACAGACCACCACAGCATTAAACCCTGGCAGAGACTCAACCACTACCCAGAAGCTGTCCGGATCACCAGAAAAGACTATTTGGCACGGCATCTGAAACGTATGAAAGGAGCATATGGATCAGCTCTGTATGAATTTAGTCCAGTGGCATTCATCATGCCCAATGACTATGTCAAATTTGTAGCAGAATACAGCAAGGAGAGACAGTCCGTAGGCAGAAGACCTAGCTACTGGATTTGCAAGCCTGTGGATCTCTCCCGTGGAAGGGGCATACTAATTTTCCAAGACATTAAAGACTTAGTATATGACTGTACAGTCATTGTGCAGAAGTACATTAGCAACCCGTTGCTCATTTCAGGGTATAAACTGGATCTGCGCCTTTATGTGTGTGTCACCAGTTTTTGCCCCCTCACCATTTACACTTACGAAGAAGGACTGGTGCGGTTTGCCACTGAAAAGTTTGACCTCAGTTCTCTAGACAATGTTTGTGCCCACCTAACAAACACCAGCATCAACAAATGCGGAGCTTCATATAAAAAATATAAAGAAGGGATTGGCTGTGGCTGCAAATGGACATTCAGCAAATTTCGCTCTTACCTTCGAATATTTGGGGTTGATGACACGCTCCTTTGGCAGAAGATCAATAACATAGTGATTCTCACCCTGCTTGCTGTAACCCCCTTACCAGTGGCTTCCAATTGCTTTGAGCTCTTTGGCTTTGACATCCTGATTGATGACAAATTCAAGCCGTGGCTTTTAGAAGTCAACTACAATCCGGCCTTGTGTTTAGACTGTTCCATTGATGACACTGTGAAAAGAAAACTTCTTCACGATATTGTCGAACTGCTGAATTACAAACAGACTGACACTTTCAGGCGAAACCAAGTGTCGGACACAAAGGCTGGCAGAAGGCAGGTGCCCTGGAGCACAGCTGCTGAGAGTGCCGCCAGGGAGGCTCCTGGCTTACTCACTTGCCGAAAAGTGGCTAAATGTACTTCTGCTGCTTCTGTCCAACCTGCCCTGCAGGCTGCAAGAGGATCAATTCGTAAGGCGGCTACCCTGAGCAAGAAAACTGCCAGAGCACATCCAAGAGAAACATTGACTTCCCAGCTGCGGGAAAGGATGAACACGCCAAAAACGCCGTCCCGAGCAAAAGCTGAAGCTAAAAATAAACAGCTCGCAGGAGCTGGGCATTCTCTGCACAAGTCTGCCCCACTCAGCCACTGGTTACCTACACCCGACTTCTGCAGCTACAAGTTAACTACACACCCCTATTTCCTCTCAGATGAAGACCAGCGGCCTATCCCCCGGGTAGGAGATTTTGTCCTTATTTTTCCTTTCAACGAAGCTGCACTTCAAGCTTCCAGGGATGGGACAGATGTAAAGAGCATCATAAAGGAAATTAAAAAAATAGTGAGCGAACAGTTACCATCAAAACAGCAGAACATAAAGAAAAGGGCAGGCTGTTTAAGTTCTGTGTAACTTCATGATGTTAGGTTATGTAGACATATTGTAAATGACAACTTTAGCTCGAAGGAGGTAGATGTACAATGAAATTGTATTAGAAAGAGAGATAACTCAAACAATACACAATTTAAAAATTGTAATTTAGCAATTACCATGAGAGATATTATTTTTTAAAATTAAAGCACTGGCTAATTTTTTTTTAAGTAATTCTTGAAACATTAAAGTAATCCCAGAATAAAAATTGAGAATTTTATTTCTCAAAACATCCTCAGAAATGCCAGTCTTTGTTTATTATTTTTCTCAGCAATCTTTACTTCCTTTCTTTTCCTAAGGGGGCTTTATGACTTGAAAAACTGGTCACTTTACACCAGGGAGCATTCTACATGCACTCAGTTTACAAAGGTGCAGGTAATATGACTGACGCAAAACCATCATGTTTTTGAAGAATCTGGTGAGCTTCCTGACATTCATTTCCAGAAATTAATTTTGCATTGTAAGAAACACCAATATGAAATAACTTCCATTTTATGACCAGTAGGGTTCTGTAGAAATTCTTATGGAAAGTAATTTTTAAAAAATCTCTATACTGCTCCAGTGTTTTGTTTCAGATTAACTCTTAATAGAGAAATAATTAGGCTTCCCAAGGTAACAGAGGGCAGAATACAAACTGGAAATATCATGTTCAGAAGACTGATCAACCCTCTCTCTCGCAGACTCTGCATTACCCACCTGATGGGTACAGTGGTTAGGCAGCTTTGTTTTGCTTGCAATAAAACTTTGGTGATCAGCTGCGCATGGAAAAACACTGAAGTGAAGCATTTGAGATGATGGTCAAAATACCACCTTTCCTCTGTACATCTTTGCTGCTGCCAGCTGTTTGAATGGAAGTAACGCTGTTCAGAAGTCACAGCGTATTCTAAATTTGAATCAAAACTGAGGCCAAATACTGGCTTTAGCATTCTTCTGCTAATGCCAGAAAACCTGTGGAAAGATGAGAAGTGGGGTTCCCCAACTGTGTTCCATCTCCCTGAAGGATTCATAAGATTTTGTTCACTATCAACCCTCTAGAACAAAAAACGTAGTAAAGTAGGTATGTGTGTTCCTACAGTTTAAGTACATATGCAGTCACACTTAAATTGGATTATTTGTGTTCCTACAACAATGAACTATAGCTGGTAGAGCCATTACTGCTTCTGGTTACCTAATGTAAGTGGAAGGTAGAGGAGATAAGATGTGAGACTCAGCCTGAGAAAAATAATGTGGCATGCCTCGTAACCGGTCTGTGAAGGACTCCCAGTTATAACATACCTGACAGAGCTGTCATTTTTTCTGTCTCCTCCTTTTCGAACCAAATTTGTGCCCCTGATTTCAATAATCCCTTTGCTATTACACTATAAAATATTACTGGAAAAACATGTCTTGGTAAATATGGTGGCCACACACTGGTTGGCAAAAGTACTGTGAAACGCTCAGTAGTCTCACCCTTTGATTTCACCAATGGAAGTTTTGCCGTTGATTTGCAGAAAGTAGAACCAGGCCCGTGCTTACATACCATGATGATCTGCCTGTAAGCAGGTGCTAACAAGGTGCATGCATGCACTGGCAAGGTGAATGCATACACTCGCAAGGTGTTTGCACACATGCATGTCTGCATGCGTGCAGTTTTAGA
>VUYV01000639.1:231659-260760 GCA_008711295.1 Anarhynchus alexandrinus | reverse complement strand
TGCAGAAGGATGTGCCCCACTCTCTCACTGCTGAGAGGCCAGTGCTGGAAAGGGTGGTTGTTCTTGTCTGGTCTGTGATGGTGGCCTTGGGGCAGCTTCCTTGGGGTGTCCAGCGAACATGGGCACAGAGCAGAACCTGCTCTGCTAGGCCTTCCTCTCTATTCCAGAAGGCCTGGCTGTGCAAAGACACTGCCACATGCCCCTGCCCTGCACACTCACAGAGTTCAGCTATTCACTGGAGTTTTTTCTCCTGGCACTTTCTTGGGCATGTTCTTGAGAGCAACTTTGAAAGGAGGCCTAAGCCTTCAGGCACTATGCTCAGGAGATCCCCTTGTAGGACGGAAACACAGTTACGGATGCAAGCTGTCTCACACAAGTGCACATTGCATGTCTCTGCCTGCTGTCACAGGACTGCCACACAGCATTACTGTGACCAAGCCACAGGAGCAATCCTTCCTTCATCATCAGTTCCCAGTGCTGATGGTCCCTGGCAGTGCTGCTGTGATGGAACAGCTTTGCCCTCCACTTCTGCACATGGGTAGATGTGAGATAAAGAATGACATTTCTTTACGCAAAATATTATAAGAAGTAAAACACAGCAAAAAACTTATACCACCACCAACTAGAGAAGGCTGTCTGGACCTATGATGAGTTACATTACGAATGATATGTGTAAGAAAATGCAGAGTTTATTGCTTGAAAAAAAAGCCTGGAGATGGCTGCAGGAGGATGTGCCCCATCACCTTCCTAGGGACTGATGTGAAGCTGACCAGCCTGGAATTTTTCCAAACCTCTTTCTTGACTTTCTTGAAGATGGGTGTGATATTTGCCTTTTCTGAGGACCTTGGAACCTCCCTGATAGCTCTGGCTTTTCCGAGATGTTTGAGAGAGGTCTCATGATAATGCTGGCCAGCTCCACCAGCACCTCTCTGCCCCTTCCCACACCCAAAGCCTTCTCCATATCCTACACTTCCAGAGGAATGTTCAGGAAACAGCACATAGAATCATAGAATCGTCTGGGTTGGAAGGGACCTTTTAAGGTCATGGAGTCCATCCATCATGCTGGTCCTGGTCCTCTGGGCCTGTACAGAAGAGAACGAGACGTGAGTTCTTCCTGCAGGCCCACAACTCCAATGTGCAACTCACAGCTTTTCAGAGCATTTTTCTCACTGTCCTCCTCCCCCCCCACACCCACCTCTCTGGTCCACAGGCTGTAGATGAGTGTATTGAGTTGGGCCTGAGGATGGTGTAGAAAAAAGGCTTTATCAAACAATTTCAGGAGGGTTGTTCTGGGCATCACACAGACAATAAGGAGGGTGTCATAGAAAACAGTGGTACTAGTGAGGTGAGAGGAGCAGCTGGAGCAGACCTCCTATCTGCCCATGCTGGATGGGAGCGGTGCCCCAGGGTGGCAGCTCTGATGCACCTGCAGGATGCCCCTGTGAACAGGAAGGGGGGGACTGGAACTGCAAAGCAGGTGATGAAAGCAAACAGCATGAATGTCATGGTGTCACTGCAGGAGAGCTTCGGTGAAATCCCATAAGAGGTGGTCCACTCCACTGGGGTCACAGACCTGTATCTAGAAGAATGAAATGGTTACTGTAGATAACATAAACACCCCTAGCCAAGGTGTTTATTCCTTCTGGATACAGACTTTCCAGTTCAGGAGCCTTGCAGAGGAATCAGGTGGCCGCGGGACTAGTACTGATCATAGGATGAGGACACCAGCAGGAAACACTCAGTACATGCAAAAGGTGCCGAAAATAGTACTACCCATGCTGTGAGCAGAGGTGGTACCTACAAGGACGGACCTTTGCTTCTTTGTTAATTGCTTAAATGAATTGTGAAGGAAGTTCAGAGAGGTGAACCATGAAGGTTTGTGTGCCTCTGAGTGCATTCATACACCTTAGATGGGCTCTGAGCCTTCCGAAAGGTGAAAAAATGCCTTCTTCTGAAGGGCAATGTTGCTCATGCTTGCAGAACCCCTTCGGACTGCACAGGTGAGATGCTCCACAGGTGTGCTTCTTTCATACTGTGCATTTGAAGGCACAGGCCTTCACACACAGAAGTGTCAGGGCTCTGTGAGGTGTCCATAAAATCATAGAATTGTTTGGGTTGGAAGCGACTGTAAAGATCATTTAGTTCCAATCCCCTTGCCACGGGCAGGGACACCTTCCACTTGACCAGGTTACTCAATCCCACCTGTGGCAGTGTCTCACCACACTCACAGCAAAGTATTTCTTCCTTATATCTGATCTAAATCTCCCCTCTTTCAGTTTAAAACTGTTACCCCTCTCCAATCACTACACTCCCAGATAAAGAGTCCTTCCCGATCTTTCCTGTAGCCCCTTTAGGTGCTGGAAGGCTGCTATAAGGTCTTCGTAGAGCCTTCTCTTCTCCAGGCTAAACAACCCCAACTCTCTTGGCCTGTCTTCATCAGAGACGTTCTACAGCCCTCTGATCACCTGTGTGGCTTTCCTCTGGACTCACTCCAACAGGTCCAGGTCCTTCTTATGTTGGGGACCCCAGAGCTGGACACAGTGCTCCATGTCTGGTCTCATGAGAGCAGAGCAGAGGGGCAGAATCACCTCTCTTGACCTGCTGGCCCCACTGCTTTTGATGCAGCCCGGGATGCAGTTGGCTTTCTGGGCTGCCAGCACACATTGCTGGCTCATGGCAAGCTTCCCATCAATCAACATGCCAAGTCCTTGTCCCAACCCACATGCAGGACCATGAACTCATTCTTGTTGACCTTCATGAGGCTTGCATGGATCCACCCCTCAAGGCTGTCCCAGTGCCTCTGGGTGGCATCCCTTCCCTCCAGCGTGTCCACTGCACCACACAGCTTGGTGTCCTTTGCAAACTTGCTGAGGGTGTGCTCAATTCTACTGTCCATGATGCCAAAAAAGATGTTGAACAGCGCCAGTCCCAGTAGTGATCCCTGAGGAATGCTACTCATCTCTGGCATCCACTGGGACATTGAGACCTTGACCACAACCTTTTGAGTGCAACCATCTTGCCAGTTCCTTATCCACTGTTTGGTCCATCCATTAAATCCATGTCTGACCTTGCCTTGTGCACTCCTGACACACACAGGAATCAGAGATGGGAGTCCTTCCCTTGCACACGCATGGGCAGCACTATGCAGTGGTCATGGTGCCTTGCTGGACTCCTGCTGCCACTCCCAGAGGCTGGGAGGGACCTCAGCTCTGCGGTGTGTCACCCCGCTTTGCATTCATCTGAGATACCCTAAGACATGAAGATGGACACAGGGACCTCATTTTAAGGAAGCATATCCCAGTGGTTTCACATGGGATGTTACTCTCAACATGAAGTGACCTTGAGAGACGGTCTGTCCCACAGGGCCCAGGAAGAGATGATGGTATCTGAGCTTACTCAGGTTCATCTCACCACCCACACACAATGTCCACGCTTACATCTCATCTTTACAATGCAACCATGACTTTGCAGCCAGTCATTCAGTGTCTGTCATAGCAGGATAAAGAACCTCTCTGAGGTGGGGCAAGAGGCCAGTGCTGGGAACAGTGGTTGTTACTGGCTGTTCTGTGATGATTGCCCTGGAGCAGGTTCCCTGGGGTGTCCAGCACACATGGGAATAGATCAGACCCTGCTCTGCTGGTCCTTCATGTCTCTCCCAGGACCCTGGCTGTGCGAGAGCACTGCTGTGAGCCCCCACACTGCACACTCACACACTTTAGCTGTCCACTGGTGTTTTCTCTCCTTGGCGTTTTGCTGAGCATGGTGTTGAGAGCAACTCTGGAAGAAGACCTCAGCCTTCAGGCACTGCCCTGAGGTCCCCTTGTGTGATGGAAATGCTGTTCCAGAGGCCAGCTTTGTCACAGAAGTTCCCATTGCCTGTCCCTGCCTGCAGTCACAGGACCGCCACAGGGCAGGACTGTAACCAAGCTTCAAGAGCACTCAGGCCTTACACCAACACAAGAGCTAAGAAGGAGAGCGCGGAGGGAGAAAGTGAGCAGCCCTGGGAAGACCAAGCGCTGATGCTCCCTGGCAGTGCTGCTGTGCTGGGACTCGCTTTGCCTCCACCTCTTCACACAGGCACTGCCCCTGTGGCTCCAGAGAAGGTCTCAAAGAAGGTTCTCACACAAACAGGTCCCTGGAACGTCCTTTATTTTGTTTAAACACAAGGAGAGCACGGCTCTGCATTCATGCACTCTGTGCGTCACACAGAAGCTGGATAGATACATAATCAGAAATGGCACAAATATGACATTTATTTGTGGACAACGTAAAGTAAAACAAAGAAAAACCCAAACCCACAAACAAAATCAAGCAAACCTACAGAGGATAGGCCAGGCCTGTAATGAGTTACGTTATGAATGATTTGCAGAAAAAGACAAACAGTTTAATGCTTCTGAAAAGCATCGTGTCATGAATTTCCACACTGCCTCCTTGAGCTCCTGGTTCCTCATGCTGTAGATGAGGGGGTTTGCTCCTGGAGGCGCCACTGAGTAGAGAACCGCAACCACCAGGTCGAGGGATGGGGAAGAGATGGAGAGGGGCTTCAGGTAGGCAGAAAATGAGGTGCTGATAAACAGGGAGACGACAGCCAGGTGAGGGAGGCACATGGAAAAGGCCTTGTTCTTTCCCTGCTCAGAGCGGATCCTCAGCACAGCCCTGAAGATCTGCACATAGGACAGCACAATGAACACAAAACACCCAAAAGAAAAAAAGGCACTAACCACCAGAAGCCAAACTTCCCTGACATAGTCTGAGTCCAAGCAGGAGAGCTTGAGGATGTGGGGGGATGCATGGAGTGTGTGCAGCACAGCATTGAGAAAGCCACTGCCCCAGGCAGCTGCTGCCATGTGGACTCAAGCTCTGCTGCCCAGCAGGGTCCCGTAGTGCAGGGGTTGGCAGATGGCAATGTAGCGGTCATAGGCCATCACGGTGAGAACATAAAACTCTGCTGCAGCACAGAAGAAAAAAAAAAAAAGACCTGTGCAGCACATCCTGCACAGGAGATGTCCCTGGTGCCCCAGAGGGAATTGGCCATGGCTTTGGGGACAGTGGTAGACACTGAGCCAAGATCAAGAAAAGAGAGGTTGAGGAGGAAGAAGTACATGGGGGTGTGGAGGTCGCAGGAGATGGGGGTGATGATGAGGCCGTTTGCCAGGAGGGCAGCCAGGTAGATGGCCAGGAAGAGCCAGAAGTGCAAGAGCTGCAGCGCCCGTGTGTCTGCGAATGGCAGGAGGAGGAACTTACAGATGGAACTGCCGTTGGACATTTGCTGCCTCTCTTCATGGTACACTTCCCAAAGAAGTAAAGACAGGGACAAGTCAGGGTCTGACCAAAATCTATTCCGTTTCTCACGGAAACCCAACAAAATGCCTCTCCTGCTCACAAGACCCTTGTGCAGCTCCTTGGCTCGAGCGCTGGTTGGTGCTGGCTGAAGGTGCCACAGGGAGCAGGGGCATCTGCTGCGGGCTCTGCAGGAGTCAGTCCTGCCCTACGGCAAGAGGGAAATAGGAACGTTGGGTGATCTCAGATTAAATCCACCGGTGACATCAAAGAGCTTTTCAGCATTGTCACTCCCAATTCACCAAACTGCAGAACAGAGGTGTGGGGATGATGTTTTATTTGGTTGGTTCTTGTTGCCCCACCACAGTGAGTGGTATTTTTAAGGCAGAAGTGCTTGGCTCCAAGAGAAACGCTGTGAGTCCTGTGAAGCAAAAGGATTATCCCTTCTGTGCAGAGTGAGTACAGCCAGTGTGTCCATCAGCCCTTTTCTCAGCTGTCGTTGACTATCACCTCTTTGAGGTGGGGGGTGATTGCATCCAGATTTTCCCCTGAGGAGAAAGTGGACAATACTGAGAGCAGGCGAATCCAGTTTCCGAGTGCAGATCTCCACCCTTCTCTCGCTGTCTCATTCTACCTGAGGAATATCTCAGCTCTTTCTTCCCAGCCAGGGACACAGAGGGCTCATTACAGCTGTTTGCATACAGCCTTCCAGCATCCTTTCCTTCGCCTTAGTACTGAGGGGCTGCTACGTAGCTGTCGCGCCCCACTCAGGAGAGAGGGGGGGAAGTGACTCAGATTCGCAAATCCCCAGCGGTGTGGACTAAGGTGAGACAACTCTCAAGGTCCATACAAAAACATTTGTTATATTCCCACAGTGATTAATATATGTCTTAACTCAGTCCACGATGGTTGGTTAGGTATATAACAAATTACGGCAAACAGTAAAACAAAGTATGGCAAGTGGCAAAGTACGCCTTGCATTACTTTGCAACAGATATACAACAAGTTATGGCAAGCAGTACTTAACAAAGTACTTACCATGAATAGTGGTAAGATATGCCTTGCGTTACATACTTAACTTTAAAGGAAAAGGAGAAAACAAAGAGAAACAGAGGGATAGAGAAAAAAAAAGAGGGAGAGATAAAGAGATCACTGGTCCTGGTTCCAGTGTTGGTCCAGCCAATGAGGGTCTCTGGTTCATAAAAGCGCTCCTCTGTGGATCCCCAGGGAAAAAAGACGCTCTAAGGGCACTTATTTTCCCCTTTTGTGTTCGAGGTATCAGAATGACCTGCCCCACTATTACAGTGCTCACGCTTCTCCCCCACCCCAGGTGATGTGCAGCATGATTTGGGTGCAAAGACAAGTCTGCCCCCTGCCCCTCAGCCGACAAAGTGTGGAAAACTCAAAGCACAGACTCCTTTATTTTGGGTAAATGCTGCCTTGATTTCCCTCTTCTAAAGGACCCTCTGCAAATGCCCTGGGATGATGTGGAGCTGTGGGCAGCTCTGACCTATGCAGCAGCACCTTCTTGACTGGTGCAGTACCTGTTTGTCCCATGCTCTCAGGCCCTGCCACATATAGATCCAGGTTGATTAAGTACCACTCAGAACAGACTGAGGTGATTTGCTGTGCAGTCACAGAAGGAAATTTAACAGCTGGCAGATCGCGGGTATCAGACCTTCACAGTCCAGGAATGATGACACCTGTATAGAATTAACAGAGAAACTGGTCAACAGGGGACAACTTCCATTCCAGTCCTCTAAATCCTTTGTCTGGTCCTTAAACTCTCAAATAAAGATTTTAAAGCAATTTATAGCCAGCACTATCACTAACAGTGATTTGTCATAACTTTGTGTTAAGCAAGTCAAGTCTTGGCTGTTCCCAGCAAAGTCAGGAATTCTGCCGCCATGATAAGAAGTGAGCACCAGCCAAGCTACTATCAGAAACCTCTATAAAATGACCAAGGGAGACTGTTTTTCACCTAATTGTTGCCATGGTCTTCAAACCACAAAGTTTCCAAAATAATTACGGCTCTCAAAATCAAATCCTCTAAAACATTTTCAGAGTGCATTATTGCTCATGAGTACATAAAAACCGCCTCACTCAGAAAATCTGTTCCCACTGTATATTCAGATCCATGCGTGCAGCCCTGGCTACCTAAAATAGTTTCGTGTCTCCCCTCCTCCCGCCCCCAGCCTCAGCTCTGTAGATGCAGCAGAGCTCAGAGTTCATTTTCTCACTTGTTAACTGAGGTTCACAGTCGACAGGTCAAGCAGTTGGACTAGATGATCATTGCAGGTCCCTTCCAACTGAACTATCTTAGAAATGAAACCCAGTAAATGAGAAGTGGAGAAGTTCCCGCGTTCGGACACAAGGGGTCCGTAGAGGATCGCAAAAGCCGCTGAAGTGCGGCAGCAGCTCCAGTAACGCGTGAACTGAAACGGCTCTGCGGGATTTTCTGTCTGTCTTTTTAATGCCTCAGTGTTGCACGCTGTGCGCTTGGACCAATGATTTCACTGTCACCTTGGACCAACGATGATTTCACTATCAACTAATAGTTGATTAGGACCAACTAATGATTTCACTATCAGCTTGGACCAATGATTTCACTATTGGCAACCGAAAAAACACACCCTTCTCTGCGGAGTCTAATAAAGACCAATTAATGTTTCAACAGTCTTCATTGCAATACAACCTCTTCATTGCAATGACGGACTCCTCTTGGCTCCCCCAGCCAGCCAGGCGGGTGTACCCAGAGCTGTGCGGGCATCGCTGTGAGCCTGGGGGACAGCCAAACCCCACCATGCAACCTCCCCGGGTGGGAGAGGAAAGGGTTGGGGGCATTGGGGGTGATGGCTTTGGGCTTTGTTTCCCATCTTCTGCCAAAGCTCTGGTCTGAGCTTCTGACTCATCAGGTACCTCCTGGTCAGACACGTCGAGGTGTCTCGGGGCAGGCTCTGGGGAATGGCTGCCGCCTTTCGGGACAGTCCTGGGTCTTAAACATATTACTACCTCACATGAGAACCTCCAATGTCTGCTAGCAGATTTACCACTATGCATCTGTCCTGGTTTGAGGCAAAACAGAACCAATTTTCTTTTCAGCAATTTTACTTTTCACTTAAGTCCCTTCAGTTTGAAGAAAGACTGTAGTCTCTGACATTAATGGTATGTTTTTCAGCGACTGCTTCTAGCATATAAGGTCTGATGTTTATAATTTATGCAAAGGAATGGTATGCAGAGAGGCTTCTGCTTATACCTATTGCTATAACAACCAAGGTCAGCTAACCTTGTTGTGTACCAAGTTAGAGGGTGGGAAGTGGAAAAGCGTAGAGGGTTCGCACCTGCAGGTAGGAGCAAACAGGACAGGTGATCCAGAACTGACTCACAGGGTATTCCATCCCATCTGCATCACGCTCAGTATAAAAGCTGAGGGATCAAAGGGTCAGCCCTCTTTCTTCAACGGCCGACGTCCGAGGAGGACTCTGGCCGTTCATCTGCCTTTGATCCCCATCTGTGTGTACCTGAATCCAGCTCTTGAATCCAGCTCCTGTCTGCCGCTGAGTCCAGTCTGTGATTTTCCTAGTGCCTGTCAGTGACATGATCATCACTCTGAGAGCTCAGTATTGGTTTTGTATATATTGATATATATTTCAATATTTTCTAATGTAATTCTATTTTTTTCTTTTTCTTGTTAATATTTCATTAAAGCTGGTTTAGGTTTTTTTCAACCCATAAGTCTCCTTTATTCTCTCTCCCTTCCCCTTCTGGGAATTTTCTTCTGTCCCTGTCCCTTCTGGGAAGGGAAGGGACACTCTGTCATTTGTTTAGTGGCCAGCCCAGCCTAAACCATGACAGTGTCACAAAAAGATGAAAACAAGCGGAGAACCACAGCTTAAGGAAATCCAATGGGAAAGAGTCAGCCTGTCTCTGTGCAAAATGGGGAGAACAGAGAGCACCCTCAGACACCGCTAAGCCTAAGAGATGGTGGGAAAATTTGTTGACATAAATGGCTCTGAGTCACTGAAATGGGCTGCCAATTCCGGTTTTACAGCAGCTGACTGCGTTTCCTTCACTAGCTCCTCACGATAGTCCTGTGGCATCTGTATCAGGTTATGGGGGTGACGCCAGGTGATTTAAGAAAGTAATGACTTGAGAGACAGATGGTGTTAGGAGTGTGATCCCAGGGAGATACCCAAATCTATCAGCACTGCCAACTCTCATCCCACCCCCAAGTTCTGCATGCCATCATGGTGTTGAGGCTAAAGAGCTAGAAACAGTAAAATTACCAGAGGAGGTCACTGCTGTGCAGCTGATGAAGAATGTCTTCATAGGTGCTGCAGAACCTGTGACACAGGCTGTGGCCAAGGTTATCACACACCTGCAGCCTGGTGCGGTAGAGGTACTGGAGAAAAAGAAAGAGGGACCTGTTCAGGATGGAAGCTTTTGGGGCATGAGGTGGAAAGGTAGCAAGAGGAGCCACGTAGGGTCCCAGTGATTGCTGTACATTTACTTCCAAAGCTCCAGGGCGTCTTCGTGTTGTGGGGTCCACCCCCAGCTTGCGTTTCTCTCTAATAAGTTATAGAATGGTTGGGTTATGATATTAATGTACTTCCTTTTGTTGCAGATATACCTGATCTTGCCACTAAGAAACCTCCTTCAAAGGCAGTGTGTCTCCCTGACCTTCATGCTCCTCTCTCCCCAAGTCTCCCATCACCTGTGACCCCACAAGTCTCATCCCCACGAGCCTGAATCCCCTGTGCTGATATTCTCCCCTCACTTTACCCCTTTCCCCTATGCCTTTGCCTCCTTGATGCATGCAGTGTCTTTGAGAAGAGCCACCCACGAGATGCCCCAGCACCACTGGAATCCTGCTCCTCACCATCACTGGGGAGGATGCCCAGGTTCCTCCCAAACGCAGAGCAGGACCGTGTGGTGGGACTGGGGTCACCACCGGTTTGCTGTGTGTTGACCCGCTCAAGCCATGGTGCCCACGTGGTACCACCACACAGCCCCACCCACAAGTTTTCCTTTTCCTAGATTCCCATTCCCCCTCTTTTTCCCATCCACGCATTTTTATCATTTACCACCCTCATTACCCCCTCCAACCACCACCACAGTAAACAGTCCATCCCATTTAACTTCCTCCTCACTGATCCCAGCTCTAGCAATTTTATGCCCTTAGTTATTATCTGTGATGCCGAGGGAGCTGAGCATTAATTCTCCTGCAAAGCTGCTCTTGCACGCTGGGTCGCGTGCTGCAGCACGAGCACTATTACCCCGGGCAATGCTGAGCCCAGGGATTTTGAGGGGGTCGAGCATGACTTCAGTCCCTGTCCTCACCACCATCCTCACCGGTCCCAGCCTTGCTGCAGCTCAGTCGGGTGGTCTCCATCTCTCATTGGCATGTACTGAGCTGTGCTGCCCAGGAGCTGCCCATGGGTTTCTTCTTGCACTCAAACTTCCTCGCTTTCAGGCCTGCAGTGGACATAGAGGAGGTTGGCAGCATCCCTTGCATGTCTGCAAGAGGCAGCATTAAAAACAAACAAACAAAAAAGCCCTAAGAACTGCAGGCATGGGGATGTCACCAAAAAAATCTAACGATGGTGACAGCAAACACTGCGGGATAAGGTTTAAAAGCCCCAGAGCTCCAGCAGGAGAGTAGATCTCTTCACTTGGCCCATCTTTAGACCTTTAGCTCCAGGTTCTGTGGCTTTTTCTTTTGCAGCTTTTTTTCCCAGCTCTCTTGGATATTTGGGAGGCTCAGCCGTTGCGCTGGTGAACACATGGAAACTGGGAATCTTGTTGTCAGCAATGTAGCACTTCTGCAAGGAAAGAGAGACCCTTCTCAAAGGCTGCTGCAGGCATACGGGGCTTGTTCGTGAATAGATGATCCCCTTCTGAGTTTGGGTTTTGTCCTGATGATCAGTGCTTGCTGCTTCCCAACAACAGACAGCTCAGCACAGGGGATAAGCAAACACAGTCCTACCAAGCACTCTCTGCTCTCTTCAGTAGCCCTTCTTTTCATATCAGGAATCTTCATATTAAAAGCAAATTTTGGGTTTTTTTGTGGTTGATTTATAATTTCTACTAAAGGATTCAACCAACTGTGCAAGGAAAATACAGATCATGCTTTTTGGCTCGCAATGTGAGCTACGGGAATAGCTCTGCGCAGGATGGCAGACATCTTCCAACCTTAACATTAACCCTTACCCTAAGCCTAATGGACCCTAATCCCAACCCTAACCATAACCCTAAGCCTAATGGACCCTAACCCTAACCCCTTACCCGAATGGACACTAACCCCTAACCCTAACCCTAATGGACCCTAGTCCTAATGCTAACCCTAATGCCCTAACCCTAACTCTAATCCTAACCCTAACTCTAACCTTAACCATATCCCTAACCCTAACCTTAACCATATCCTTAACCCTGACTCCTAACCCTAACCCTAATGGACCCTAATCCTAACCCTAACCCCTAACCCTAACCCCTAACCCTGACCCTAATGGACCCTAGTCCTAACCCTAATCCTAACCCTAACCCTAACCCCTAACCCAAACCCTAATGCCCTAAGCCTAGCTTTAACCCTAACACCCTAAACCTAACCCCCAACCCTAATCCATAACCCTAATCCTCACGCCCAAACCCGAACCCTAAGACTTACCCTAGATGCCGTGCCCAGGACACCAAGTTTACATAATTTAGTTGAAAGTCAGATTTGCAAAATTATGCTTTCTTAGGACAACAACAGCCACCTGCCCCGCTCTTTGTCGGCAGCGGTGACTTCTCCTCTCTTCAGCCAAGGATGCCTGGTCGTTTCTTTTGTCCTGCTGCAAACATCGGCAGCACAGTTCCTGCACAGAAATGCAACAACATGCCCTGTTACCCTCATCCCTTTCTAGTTTAAACAGTGTCTCCCACTCCCTTGTCTTCCCCTTGGCTGGAAGGTTCCTCTCACTGTCAGCACTGTTTTGTGCCGGAGTCGTTACAAAGGCAAACAGCCTTTTATGACCAACCAACTGTTGCGTCAATGAGCTCTTAAGAAAATGGCAATTTTCAAACCTATTAAACAGGTACATTTAGGTGATAGAGATATCTCTAGTATAACAGGTGACCATGCAAAATATTCTCCTGTGCTTTAAGAGACTATAGATGTTAAGAAGTGTAAAAATGCGGACTAATTTGCATCTTTGAAATTAAGATTCCAAAGAAGGAATTTAATGTCAAATAGAACTGTCAGTAAGAAACCTTTGCAGAATCAGTATCGCTATAGATAAGCTTTCCTACATCTACTGTGACCCAATAATTACATCCCTCTGTGTCACATAACTGCCCTTTTATGATCTTGGCATTGTGGGTGTGCAACTGGAGATTTGCCACAATAAATAAGTTTGCACTCATCCTTGCCTTCATCTTTCTGCTTGGAGGAGCTGCTTGGGCATGGTGGGAGCCACCTACAAATCCACACCAGGGCACATGAGTGCAGGAGGAGTTTCTTCTCCGTCCTGGGCTTGTGAGCACAGACTTCCAAAGCAGAAGGTGCTCCTGCAGGAGAACAAGGTCTCTTCACATAATTATCTTCACATGAACAGACAGAATCCCCCTCCTGGCTATTGCATCCCAACTGTGAAGCTGTTCCAAATATGGGGGGGGGGGAAGAAAACAAAATGGACATGAGCAGACAATGTGTGCACTCAGCTCAGAAGGCCAAGCATATCCTGGGCTGCATGAAAAGAAGCGTGGCCAGCAGGTTGAGGGAGGGGATTCTGCCCCTCTACTCCACCATTCTGGTGAGATTCCACCTGCAGTACTGTTTCCAGCTCTGGAGCCCCCAACATCAGAAGGACATGGACCTGTTGGAGCAGGTCCAGAGAAGGCCATGGAAATGGTCAGAGGGCTGGAGCACCTCTACTGTGAAGACTGGCTGAGAGAGTTGAGGTTGTTCAGCCTGAAGAAGAGAAGGCTCCACCAAGACCTTCTTGAAGCCTTTCAATATATAAAGAGGGCTTATAAGAAATGTGGAGAGAGACTTTTTACCAGGACCTGTAGTGACGAGACAAGCGGCAATGGTTTTAAACTAAAAGAGGGTAGGTTTCAATTGGACATAAGGAAGAAAAGTTTTATGATGAGGGTGGTGAGACACTGGAACAGGCTGTCCAGAGAAGTTGTGGATCATCATTGGAAGTGTTCAAGGTCAGGCTGAATGGAGCATTGAGCAAACTGATCTAGTGGAAGATGTCCTTGCCCATGGCAGGGAGTTGGACTGGATGATCTTCAAATGTCCCTTCCAAACCGTTCTATGATTCTATGAATTCAGTGATGTAAAACAGGCAGCAGAGTCAAAGGCAGAGTGAGACAACCAGTACCCCTACTTAGCTTTCTCTGGCCCTTCCCTTGTGCCTTTTACCTACCAAGAGGATTCGGACCCTGGAACCAGTCAGGAGAGAAATGAGTTAGGAGGCTCACAAGATCCTGGGCAGGTTTCCCACAAGGACCTGTGGAACGAAACATCAAACTAGCACAGAAACATGGGGTTGCACTAATATTGTCCTCCAGGAGTCAGGGGACTCTTGTCCCTTGGCTTTCTCTGCTGTTTCTTTCTTTGTCTCAGCAACCGTTGATGCCCTGCGAGAAATATTCTGTTGCAGGAGAAGGGAGGTGGTGGGAGGAGACCAAGCAAGCATGGAAGAGGAAAACCCTTCACGGCACCGTCTATGGCAGCTCCAAGAGGAATGGGGGGCAGGTCTGCTCCCTCATGGTGCAAGTTCTCCGAGGCTTCACTGTGATTGCCCTAGAGACATGTTTTGTTGGCGATCTGGTATCACCGTATGTCATCCAGCCCTTAGCTTATGAATAGTCAACTTCTGGGGAGCAAATTCCTGGATCTCTATGCCAGCTTTGCATACTCAATTTTGGTGCTTTCAACAAGAACACGTTACAGCCATGATGCTCGTGAGGAACTGAGAAAGAGGACTCAGACTTCCCAGCTGTAAAAGAGTGTCATGGTTTCAGCTGGGATGGAGTCAACTTTTTTTCTAGCAGCGGGTATAGTGCTGTGTTTTGGATTCGGGATGAGAAACAGTGATGATAGTGCACTAATGTTTTTGGTTGTTACTAGGCAGTCAAGGCCTTTTCTGCTCCTCACACCCCTCTGCCAATGACAAGGCTGGGAAAGCACAAGAAGTTGGGAGGGAATACAGCTGGGACAGCTGTCCCCAGCTGACCAAAGGGCTATTCCATGCCATGTGACGTCATGCTCAGTATATAAAGCTGGGGAAAGAAGAAGGAAAGGGGGAATGTTTGGAGTGATGGTGTTTGTCTTCCCAAGTAACTGTTACACATGACGTAGCCCTAATTTCCTGGAGGTGACAGAACATCTGCCTGCTGACGGGAAGCAAGGAATGAATTTCTTGTTTTGCTTTGCTTGCATGTGTGGCTTTTGCTCTACCTATTTGTCTTACTTCAACCCATGAGTTTTTTCTTACTTTTACTTTTCTGATTCTCTCCCCCATCTAAACTGGGAGGGGGGGGGTGAGCAAGCGGCTGCATGGTTCTAGCTGCCAGGTGGGGTTAAACCACGACAAAGAGGCTTGTGGGGCATCCAGTTGGTGGATGAGAAGGTCAACATGACCCAGCAATGTGTGCTGGCAGCCCAAAAAGCCAACCTCATCCTGGGCTGCATCAAAAGAAGTGTTGCCAGCAGGGTGAGGGAAGGGATTCTGCTCCTCTACTCTGCTTTGGTGAGACCCCACCTGGAGTACTGTAACTAGCTTTAGAGTCCTCAGCACAAGGACACGGTCCTGTTGGAGTGGGTCCA
Organism: Anarhynchus alexandrinus; assembly: GCA_008711295.1. NCBI lineage: Eukaryota > Metazoa > Chordata > Aves > Charadriiformes > Charadriidae > Anarhynchus > Anarhynchus alexandrinus. The sequence goes on along the minus strand of VUYV01000639.1, from coordinate 245,663 downwards.
GGGGAGGCCACGAACATGATCTGAGGGCTGGAGAACCTCTCCTGCGAAGACAGGCTGAGAGAGTTGGGGTTGTTCAGCCTGGAAAAGACTCTGGTGAGACCTTATAGCGGCCTTCCAGTGTCTAATGGGGGCCTACAAGAAAGATGGAGGTGGACTTTTTAGGAGGGCATGTAGTGATCAGACGAGGGGTAATGGCTTCAAACTGGAATAGGGGAGATTTAGATTAGATATCAGACAGAAATTTTTCACTATGAGTGTGGTGAGGCACTGGAACAAAATGCCCAGGGAAGTTGTGGAAGTTGTGTTCCCCTGTCCCTGGAGGTGTTCAAGGCCGGGTTGGATGGGGCTTTGAGCAACCTGGTCTAGTGGGAGGTGTCCCTGCCCATGGCAGGAGGGTTGGAACTAGGTGATCTTTAAGGTCCTTTCCAACCTAAACCGTTCTATGAGTCCATGATTTCCGGATATCTCAGTAAACCCTTCTGCCAGCCACTGGCCCGGGGTTTTTGCAGCGCATCTCCCTCACACACCCCCCTCACTGTGATGCTGCTGACTGGAGATGGGAGGGTTTGCCTGTTCAGGAGAAGCTAAATCCTGCAGATCTTGAGACCCCAAGGGATTTCTCCTTCTCAGTGCCCTAGAGGTGAGACTGGTGGACTCAGACCAGCAGGTTTCTCCCATCCTGGTCCCACAGATGCAGCCAATGATTTTTCCATTGCAGGTCCAGCTGCACTGCTTTATAGCTGGTAACAGGGGGCTGTTGCAAAGTTGCACTCCCCCATAAGGTCCATGAGACCTTCCTGTAAATCATCCGGGGTCTTGCCTGTCCCTTGCATGATGCCCCCTTTGCTGTTCAGCAAGCAGTATCTCTGGACCCCCCCATCCAGTTTTACTGGCCCAGCTCTCCCCAGCCACTGGGAACCTTGAGTGAGGGCTAGAGCCGTATATTTGCGTGGACAGCAGATTGACTCATGCTTTAATGTGTTCATGAGCTGCCTGCTGCAAACGTTCCCCCATGCATTTTTCGTGGAGCATTATTTCCTTCGGAGGAAGCCCCACAGCATGAACACTGGTGCTGTGCTGAGGCAGGGTTTCCTCACCTGGAAAGCTGCATGGCTCAGAAGAAATTCAGCAACAGTCTGCAGGACCCTACCTGTGAGGCAGTTCCTCTGGGATGGGGGAGTTTTCCACCCCCAGCTACAGGGAGCACAATCGTCCAATCTGGCACCTCCATCCCGGAGTCGAGCATCCCCAGGCTGCAATTCAGAGGGAGCAGCTACAAAGGAAAAGCCTCAGTGTTGCCAAAGCTGGGCATTTGGCATGCCTCCCAGCTGCCCATGTGCCCTCTCCTCATTGGAGACATCCCACCACCACGGAGGGGTTGGGGGGCTGGACCCTCTTTGCTCAGAACCTGCCTGCCGCTGAGGAGGAGGAAAAGCAGGATTTAGGGCTCAAGCAGCAGGTTCATGGGAAAACNTTAAAAAAAAAAAAAAAAAGGCAAAACAACAGAGAATTTTATTAAGCTTCAGCAGAGAGGGACCTGGGAGTCCTGCTGGTGGACATCAAGTTGACCATGAGGGAGCAATGTGCCCTTGTGGCCAAGAGGGCCAATGGTCTCCTGGGGTGCATTAGAAAGAGCGTGGCCAGCAGGTCGAGGGAGGTCATTCTACCCTCTACTCTGTGATGATGAGGCCGCATCTGGAGCACTGTGTCCAGTTCTGGGCTCCCCAGTTCATGACAGACTGGAGAGAGTCCAGCAGAGGGCTATGAAGATGATCAAGGGAACGGAGCACCTCTGTGATGAAGAAGGGCTGAGAGACCTGGGGCTGTTTAGCCTGGAGAAGAGAATTTTATCAATGCTTACCAATATCTAAAGGGCGGATGTCAAGAGGACGGGGCCAGACTCTTCAGTGGTGCCTGGTGACAGGACAAGGGGCAACGGACACAAGCTGGAACATGGGAAATTCCATCTAAACATGAGGAGGGACTTCTTGACTTTGAGGGTGACAGAGAACTGAAACAGGCTGCCCAGAGAGGTCGTGGAACCTCCTTCTCTGGAGATATTCAAAACCTGCCTGGACGCCGTCCTGTGTAACCTGCTCTGGGTGAACCTGCTTTGCCAGTTGGGTTGGACAAGATGATCTCCCAAGGTGCCTTCCAACCCCAACCATTCTGTGACCCTGTGATCTCAGCTAATTTTCCCCCTCTCCTTCCACTTTGCACCAGAGTTGGTGGTGCAGAAGATGGATCCTCTGCCAATGACAAGACACAGCATCCTCTGGCCTGTTGAGGGGCCCTGTGGAGGGGTGGCCATGAGCTCCCCAGGCAGAGTCTGGAGGGGCCCCAGGAGGAGGCTCCAGAAGCCCCATGTCCCAAAACAGAGGTGCAGACTGCTCAAAGGGGTGCAGGAGAGTCCCAGGACAGTGCTCCCCAGTGGGCAAGCAGAGTCCTGACCACACGTGGTGCCCACACGTGGTGCCCACACGCACCGAGGTTAGGTGCCAAAGTTTGTGGGACCCTGCTGCTCTCCTCCCAGCTGCCAGCAGCCCTGGTGGGAAAGCCAGCAGGGACCAGATGGCTGCTTGAGCCTGGGCAGGTGTTTGTCCAGCCTCCAAACCTTGAGCTCACCCCACAAACTCCCCTTCGGAGTCTGTCCAGTCCCTCCTGCACTGGAGATGGAGAAGATTGCAGCCATTGAAGCTGATTTTTCAAGTGTGTCCCCTCCCGCACACCCAGAGCCATCCCAATTTGCTCTCTCGCAGTGTCCCTTTAGCCTTTTGTGCTATCAGCCAACCCACATGCAGCCCTTGAGGGTGGGAATCACCCTGCCCATTGTATTGCTCAGACAGAGCCAGATCCCAGGTTCGTCCAGTTTTAACTCAAATCCTCAGATCCACCTGGCAGTTCCTCCCAGCCCCATCACACCCCAGTTCAGCTGCATGCCTTGAGGGCTTACACTTGTTTGCCCAGCTCCTTAACCACCCAGGAGGCTGTTTAGCATCTCTCCCTAATTACAGCAGTTAACTAACCCCCAGGGAGGCAGTTCAGTATCTTCCCTAACGTGTCAACCTCCTCCTCCCTAAGGTGCAGGAAGGAGGTCAAGGTCAGATGTGTTTCTGGGTTCCTATGCTGAGCAGTTTCACAACTCACCTCTGCCAAGGTCTTGCATCGGCCTTAACAGCTTTAATTTCTAATTAATTAATTGCTCTCCTCCTGTTTCTCTCTGGCACCCCGTGGGCTGCTTTTGCCCTGGGTTTCCCTTGTGCATCTCAGAGCTGTGCAACAGTTGCTCAGGCGGACAGTTGTCACCACCGCTGAGTGACATGGATTTGCAAGGTGCTGGGCATCGAGCTGCAGGGCTGGGGTCTCTGGGTGGCATCGCTTCTCCTTCCTGTGCTTGCAGCCTGTTTCTAGCCCCACAAGCCTCAGCCCTTGGATAGGGAGTCCAGACCCCAGGAGCGCCTGCCACGATACCAGCACCAGGATGGAGGGGAGGTGCTGGTTACCGGCACGGGGCCAGAGCGTTAGCGGGGGGCATGGGAACCTCGTCTCCCCCACCAGCAGCATCCCACCCCCCAGGGCCCCCCAGGGTCTCCCCCGTGCCATTGGTAAGGCAGGACTGGGAGCTGCTTGGTGTTGGCTCCCTGGCACCGGGGGCCGTCACCCAGGGCAGGGACAAGTATTTCTGCACCTCGATGGCTGGGCTCCGGCGGTCGGGGTCCAACGTCAGCAAGCGCCGGAGCATCTCCAGCGCCCCGGAGTCGAATACTTGCCAGGACGCCGGCACCCCCCGCCCCGCCACGCCACCCTGCCAGGCGCTGAAGTCCTCAAACTGGGGGTCAGAGCTGGCGGCCACAGCCCAGGGGAAGCAGCCAGTGCAGAGGCAGAAGAGCAGGATGGCGAAGGCCCAGACGTCCAGGCTGGAGTCCAGCTCCAGCGTGTCGGAACCCTGGAGCAGGCAGAGCTCCGGCGGGGTGTAGGGCAGGGTGCCGGACATGGCACCCACTGCCGAGCCCTGCACGCGGGTGAGCCCAAAGTCTCCAAGCTTCACCCGCCGGCACTCACGGTCAAAGAGCAGCACGTTGTCCAGCTTGACGTCCCGGTGCACCAGGGCACGGCTGTGCATGAAGTCCAGCGCCTCGGCCAGCTGGGATGCACAGCGCTTCACCAGCTCCTCTGCCAGACCCTCCTGCAGGGAAGGTGGTACCCTCACCCACTGCATCGCCCCCTCCCCAAAGGGGGGCTGCAGCACTCGGACCCCTGCCCAGCACCACCAACCTGCGCTTTGCCCCACAGCAGCCTGTAGCCACATGCCAGCACTGCAAAGGCTCTCCCCACGCGCAGCACGAGCATGCACCCCACTGCAAAGGGTCTCCTCCAGTGCACGGTGTCACTGCACCCATTGCAAAGGGTCTCCTCCAGTGCACAGTGTCACTGCACCCACTGCAAAGGGTGTCCCCACACACAAGTGTCACTGCACCCACTGCAAAGGGTCTCCCATGAACAGTGTCACTGCACCCACTGCAAAGGGTCTCCTCCAGTGCATGATGTCACTGCACCCCACTGCAACGGGTCTCCTCATGCGCACAGTGTCACTGCACCCGCTGCAAAGGGTCTCCCCACAAAAAAGCATGACCATGCAACCCACCGCAAAGGGTGTCCCCACACACAGTGTCACTGCACCCCACCGCAGAGGGTCTCCTCCCAAGTCACTGCACCCACTGCAAATCTGCGCTAGCACCTTCTCCTCCATCCTCCAACCCCTCTTGGCCCCCATCTGCCCCCCTCCCACATCCCCCCGGAGCAGCACGCACCCCTGGGTTGAGGAGGGCACACAGATCTCCTGCGGGAGCGAGCTCCTGCCCGAAGGCGAAGTGCGTGGCGCTCTCGAAGGCGATGGGCAGGGCGCGCAGGCAGGCGGCATGGCTGGAGAGGCACAGGGCAATGCAGTACTCCCGCAGGAATGCCCGCCGCTCCGTCTGCTCCTTCAGCATCAGCTTGAGGACCACCGGCGAGCCTGGGAAACAGGCGGAGAGCTGAAGCGGGGTCAGCTGGGGCACCGCCGGGGCAGAGACAGGGTGGTTTGGGCAGAGCTGAGGTTTGGCTCGGGGGCACGGTGGTAGGGCTATGCACATCTGAGCACATCTGGGAAGCAGGTTCCCCTAGCCAGCAGCAGGGTCGCCCTCCCCACCGTCTCCCCAGCACCCCTCACCACCATCCCGGGGCTCCGTTAGCACCACGCGGCCGTAGGTCCCACTGCCCAGCTCCTCCAGCACGGCGTAGTGTTCCTCCAGCTCCCGCTGTGGCACCTCCCGGCCTGTCTGCACCATCAGCCGCTCCAGGAACTCCTCATTGTCCTCTCCATCTTCGTCTGACTCCTCCATGGGCCCTGGGGAGAGCCAAGACCCCCGTGCTGCTGCATAGCCCCATTGGCCCTGGCCCCTTGCATAGAGAGACGGTGGTAGCACCGGCCTCATGGCCCCAGGGCACCCGGCTGGGACAGCCCAGTGCAGCCCAGTCTACCCTGGTCCAGCCCAGTTTAGCCCAGCTCAGCCTAGTGGAGCCCAGACCAACCTGCTCTGAAGAATTCCAGTCTAGTCCAGTTCAATTCAGTGCAGTCCAACGCAGCTAAACCCAATCCAGTCTATCCCTGCCCAGTCTAGTGATGCCCAGAGAAGCCTGGTCCAATTTTCTCCAGCCCAGCCCAACCCATTCTAGGTCAGTCCAGTCCAGCCCAATCCAGCACAGTCAAGCCCAGTACAGCCCAGCTCAACCCAGTACAGCCCAGTCCCACCCCAGGGGCTCTCCCACAGTGTCCCTGGGTGGAATCAAGCCCTGCCTGGGATCAAGCTCTGCCCCTCTGCCCCAGGTGCTGTGTAGACATGGGGGTCCTGGCTGATGGGAAGATGCACCCCCATGCCAAGAGGTGATGGGGACACCAAAACATCACTGTCCAATGGGGTTGAGCACCCCTGATAGGAGCTGGTGGGGTCCAGGACACTCTCTCCATTGAGCCCCCATGTCCCCGTGTATGAGGGAGGGTCAGCCCCACATCACACCCCGGAGGAGAGGCAGTGAGCCCTATAGCCTCCCAGAGAAGGAACAGGAAGCTTCACATCACACCCGACACCACCCCACCGCAGCAGTCAGGGCTCCCTCTGTCCACCCTACATCCCCCCCATTGCAAGAAGTCAGGGATCCCCACATCCCCCCATTGCAGGGAGTCAGGGATGACTCCCTGCTCCTCCATCCCCAGCCCTGAAGCAGGACCCCCGACCCTTCTCCCATCCCACCACCTGCAGCCACCTGCGCCAGCACAGCCGCAGCGAGGTCACCGCCACCACCAGCACCTCCAGGTGTGCGGGACTGGGACAACCAGCCTGGCCCCCCACACATGCACACCCGCTGCCATGGGGCTGAGCCAAGAGGGCCATGCAAGCAAGCCAGAAGCACAAGGCAGGGTCGAGTGTCCCTCGGGGTTGCATGGGGACAGCCGAGCAGCCCAGGAGCAGTGCGTGCCTCACCTGCGTCCCCCACCGTGTGTCCCAGCAGGGTCGGGTGCTCCCAGGGCACGGCTGGGTGCCCCCAGCCCCACGGCCGCCCCCGGCACTGGGAGCTGTGACTCAGACTTTCCTGCCCGCTCCCATGCCACCGGCCCGCGCTAATCTCTGCTGCTCGCGCGCAGGGAACATGTGTCAGCCCCAACGCGTGCCGAGGGCCAAAGATAGGCAGGAGGCAGGACAGGCAGGGCATTGCATGAGGGGACAGACGGACAGGATGGAGCTGGGGATGGGGGTAGACAGACAGGAGGGAGCTGGACATAGGGGTAAAGACAGAGCATTGCATAGGGGGATGGACAGACAGACAGAAGGGGGGGACAGACAGACAGGGTGGCACTGAGCGTGGAGGTACAGGCAGGGCATTGCATGGAGGGGACAGACGGACAGGATGGAGCTGGGGATGGGGGACAGAGAGACAGCACAGTGCATGGTGGGACAGACAGACAGGGTGGAGCTGGGGATGGGAGGACAGATGGAGAGGATGGAGCTGGGGACAGAGGGACAGACATACAGGATGGAGCTGGGGACAGGGGGACAGACACAGGATGAAGCTGGGGATGGGGGGCAGACAGAGCATTGCATAGGGTGACAGATGGACAGGGTGGAGCTGGGGACGGGGGCTGAGCTGTGTTGTGCCCGGTGGGCTCGGTGCACCCAGTGCAGGGTGGTGAAGCGGGGTGCAGGCCTCTTGGGTGTCCCTCAGCATGCTGCTCTGCACTGTCTGTCTGTCCCTGTGCTGCTTGTCCACTCACTCAGAGACGGGGCCTGTCCCCAGCACCACGCTCTGTCCATCCATTCCTGCAAGCTGTCTTCCACATTCTCTGTCTGTCTGTCCATCCATCCGTCCATCCATCCGTCCATCCATCCATCTGCTGCACACAGCGCTTGGTCCATCTGTCCCCACATGCCTTGTTGCTTATCTCCTTGTCCCTGCCTGTGCCGTCTGTCTGTCCCCACATGCCGTGCATCATTCGCTCTGTCTGTCCACGTCCATAGTCCTCTGTGACAGCTGCCCCATGCCACCTCTGTTTGTCCCCCCCAAGCAATGCTCCATCCTGGCCATCTGTCCTTCCTCGCAGTGCTGCCTCTGCATCAGACCAATCTGCTCTGCTCCACCAAGCCATGCTCCTTGACGTCTGTCTGTCCCCAAGTGCAAATCTCCGCCTGCCCCCCACGCCCAACCCATCGTCTCTGTCTGTCCCCCGTGCAATGCCATCACAATGTCATCCCACAACACAACCCTAACCATGTCGTGTCACAGCCCAGCAATGCCACGACACAACCAAGCAATGCCATGACACAGCTCGGTCGTGCCATGACAGCCTGACCATGCCACGACACAACCTGGTCATGCCATGACACAGCCCGGTCATGCCAAGACACAGTCCAGCAATGCCATGACACAGTCCAGCCATGTCACGACATAGCCTGGTCATGCCATGACACAGCCCAGCAATACCATGACTGAGCTCAGCAATGCCATGACACAGCCCAGTCATGCCATGACACAGCCCAGCAATGCCATGACACAGCCCGGTCATGCCCCAACACAGTCCATCAATGCCATGACACAGCTCAGCAATGCCACAACACAGCCCAGTCATGGAATGGCACAGCCCGGTCATGCCACGACACAGCCTGGTCATGCCCAAACGCAGCCCAGCAATGCCATGACAGAGCTCAGCCATGCCACAACCACATGCCACCTGCCCCCCTCCCCCCCACCCCATTGCCACAGCCCCACCACCACCACCACATCCCAGCACAGCCTCAGCCCCAGCCTGGCCATGACCCCTTGTGCTGCTCCGGTGGCGTCCCAGGAGGACACAGCAAGTCACAGGCATCCCTCTACCTGCCTCAGTTTCCCCTCTCCGGTGCCACCTCCCTGAAAGGACGGGGGGGGACACACCTGTTTTGCCCTGTGTCCCCCAGCCATGCAGCATCTCACAGCTCCAACTTCAGCCACCTACGTGCCAGCCAGCTCCCACAGGGGTGTGGGGCAGGGACCGGGAGCAAGCAGTGGGTGCCAGACCTCCAGATGTGGGGCAGGATGTTCTGGGGACAGGGCAGGGACACCAGCCCCGGTTGCTGGCCCGCAGCGATCCCCAGGACTGAGGCATTGTTCCATGCGGCTGGCACCAACCCTAGGAGATGTCGTCCCCACACTGAGCCCCCTCCACCACTGTCCCCAGCGTCCTCAGCCCCAGCCACACTACCCCCGTCCCGTGTCCCCACCGTGTCTACCCNAGCGGTGCACAGAGCTGGGGGTGCTGAGGTGGTGTCCCCAGGTTGGAGTGGGGGGAGCACAGCACATGGGGGTTAGGGCACTCTGCTTGTCCCTCTGCCTGCACCCCAGGGCTGTGCCCGCCCCAGGATCCTCCCTCTCCCCCAGTTCCCCGGCTGAATCCCTCCCTCTCTCCCAGTTTTCAGGGCCATACTCTTCCCTCCCCCCGCTTCCCACAACCATCTCCCTCCCTCTCCCCATCAGCCAGGACCATCTCCCTCCTTGTCCCCATTTCCCATGGTCATCTCCCTCCCTCTCCCCAGTTCCCACCGTCATACCTCTCCCTCTCCCCACTTCCCACAATAATACCTCTCCCTTTCCCCAGTTCCCACCACCGTCTCCCTCCCTCTCCCCAGTTTCCACAACCATACTCCTCCCTCTCCTCACAACCACCACCTCTCCATCTCCCCAGCTCCTACAGTCATACCCCTCCATCTGCCCAGTTCCCATGACCATCTCCCTCTCTCTCCCCACTTCCCACAATATTTGTCCCTCTCTCCAGTTCCCATGACCATCTGCCTCCCTTTCCCCAGTTCCCATGACCATGTCTCTCTCCCAACCTCCCACAATAATACCTGTCCCTTTCCCCAGTTCCCACCACCATCTCCCTCCCTCTCCCCAGTTTCCACAGCCATACCCCTCCCTCACCCCACTTCCCATGACCATCACCTCTCCATCTCCCCACCTCCTACAACCATCTCCCTCCCTCTCCCCAGTTCCCACAATTATATTCATCCCTTTCCCCAGTGCCCACCACCATCTCTCTCTCCCAGCTCCCCACAATAATACCTGTCCCTCTCCCCAGTTCCCACCATCACCTCTCCATCTCCCCAGCTCCTACAACCGTATCCCTCCCTCTCCCCACTTCCCACAATAAATATTCATCCCTCTCCCCGGTTCCCACCACCATCTCTCTCTCCCCACTTCTCACAATAATAGCCCTCCCTCCCCCCATATCCCACGGCCATCTCCCTCTCCCTGTTCCCATGACCATCCCCCTCCACCCCCCCGTTTCCCACGGCCGCCTCCCTGTCCCCAGCTCCCAGGGCCGTTTCCCTCCCTCTCCCTCCCCACCTGCTCTTTCCCCCCATCCCATCTGCTCGCCGGGCCCTGACCCCGACCCTGCTGGAAGGTAATTAATATTTGACAGCACATTAGCGGGACCCGCTTGGCGGGCAGCCGACAGGGGAAAGGTCGTGCCCCCCCGTTACATCCCCGCTGTGGAGCGGGGGCTGCTCCCAGGGGTGGTGTCGTTCCAGCACCCACCATGGAGCAGGAATCGGGGGGCTGTGACCCCCCTGCCCCACTGGAGACCATCCCCAGGATCCGGCCATCCAGCCCCACTGGCACGTCTGTGGCCTCGGTGGCACGCGGAGGATGCAGGCGCCTGTCCCTGTCCGTGCCCCCCCATGGGGGGAGGCGGGGGGGAGCGGGGGGGGACTTTGCTGGCCAGAGTCCCGGGAGCGTGGGAGGGAGCGTGGTGGCAGGGCTGCGGGGGCGGAGGGACGGACAGCTGTGGGGGCACCGANACCCAGTGCTGAGCCCCACAAGCCACCACCCCACTGCCCCTTGTCCTCACTGGCCCTGACCGCGTCCCCGTGTTCCCCTTCTGTCATTGCAGGGGTGGGATCTGCCCCCTTGGTGTCCCATTGCCCCCCTCCCTTCTCCACTTCACCCCTGGCCCCACTGCACGCACACCCTCTGCACCCATAGGTGCCATTGCCCCACACTCTGCCCCTCTGCAGCCCACGGTCCCACTGTACCCCCACCCTGGCCCCTGTTCCCCTATTTCCTGTCCCTCTGCACCCATCGGTGCCATTTCTACACACCCTGTCCCTCTGCAGCCCATGGCCCCACTGCACCCATGTCCTCTGTAGCCCATGGCCCCCAGTGCCCCACACCCTGCCCCCCTGGCCCCTATTACCCCACTCTCTTTCGCCCTGCACACTTGGTCCCCATTGTCCCTACCCTTCTGCAGCCCCTGGCCCCACTGCACCCACACCATCTGCACCTGTAGGTCCCATTGCCCCATACCCTGCTCTTCCACAAGCCCTGGCCCCCAGTGCCCCACACACTGACCCTCTGCCCCCCCGACTCCGTTGCCCTACTCTCTGCCCCTCTGCACCCCTAAGTCCCACTGCCCCACACACAGCCCCTCTGCCCCCCCACAAAACCCATTGCCCCACCTGCCCTGGACCCCCCCTGCCTCCCAGCAGGACCCAGCCTGGCCCCTGCCCCACATGCTATGGGGCAGAGCTGTGGGTATGTCCCCTCCTCTGGCAGGCAGGGTGTTGGGAGTGGGACAGGTGGCTGCGGGATTAGTGCTAACGAGCTGTTTCATAACAGGGTCGAGAGGCCACGGGGGGAGTGTGGGCAGGGGGCCAGGCTTGGCTCAGCCCCACACCTGGGACAGCAGGGCCCCTGCGCTCACCCCACTGCGGCCCCACAGCAGGGCTATGGCTGTGCACAGGCACCCCGTGGGGCTGGGTACCCACATTCTCGGGCACAGACAACCTTGGTGCCCCATGGGGCTGGGTGCCCACATCTCTGGGCAGAGGCACCCCGTGGTCCCCCATGGGGCTGGGCACAGGCACGGTGCAAGCAGATGCTCAGTTCTCTACATTTAATGACTGGGCAGGGGAACGAGGGGCTGGGGCAGGACGCCCCGCTGCCACCCATGGCCTCCTGTGGGGTATTGTGCCTGGGGTCCCCCATGGGGCCAGGGGCTGCCCAGGGAAGGATGCAAGAAGGTTGCTCCGCAGGGGGATATGGTGGCTGCTGAGATCGGGGGCCGTCTGGGGGCAGAGCTGCAGCGCTCAGGCATCCTGCAAGGACAAAAGGATGAGCATGGCTTGATCCTGCCCTGCCTGGCCACCCTGGCTGTCCCATGGCGGCAGTGGGGGTCCCAGACCTGGCAGACCACACCGACATCCTCCTGGTGGGTGCAGTCGTGACGTCCCCAGGCACGGTGGGCACAATCCCGCAGGGTCTCCTCCTGACCCCGGCAGCGGACGTCGTCCAGCCAGATGCGCCCAGCACCGGGGCCAAAGCGGGGCCGGTCCCGGGGGATGTCACCGACTGTCCCCGCCGCCCCACAGCCCAACTCCCGGCAAACCACTGCTGCGTTGGTCCCGCTCCAGCCGTCATCGCAGACCGTGCCCCACTGGCCAGCACGGTTCACCTCCAACCGCCCAGCGCAGCGCCCGGGGCCACCCACCAACCGCAGCTGGAAGGGGTCTGTGGGGACACCGGGGTGACACCAGCCCCAAGGGAACCCCCACCTGGGGCAGCATCACCCCACTGCGTTGCACGCTCACCCTCGCACTCGACGGCAGCCACTCGATCCGTGGGGCAGGATGACGGGTGCCCCGGCTGGAGGGTGCAATGCTCCAGGGCCAACTCCTGCCCCGTGCACTGCACCTGCCGCAGCACCGCCGGGGAAGCGCTGGCTGCCGTGGGGCCGCAGGGTGCCGGGACGAGGCGCGGGCGACCGCAGCCTAGCTGGCGGCACAGCACCCGGGCGGCTGCCAGGTCCCAGCCCTCGGCACAGACGGAGCCCCAGGTGCCAGCGAAGAGGAGCTCCAGGCGCCCGACACAGTGCGAACGGCTGCCCCACAGCCGGGCTGGCACCACTGCAAGGGGGAAGGTGTACGGCACCAGTATGACCAGTACAGCCCCAGTCTGCCCAACACAAGCCCAGTTTGCCCAATCCATCCCCAGCCTGCCCAGCGTGGCTTCAATATGTCCAGTACAGCCCCAGTATGTTCAGCACAGCGCCAGTCTGCCCCACACAGCCCCAGTCTGCCCCACACAGTCTCAGTCTATGTAAACCATCCCCAGTCTGCCCAGCACAGCCCTGGTTTGCCCAGCACAAGCCCAGTTTGCCCAACCCATCCCTAATCTGCCCAGCATGGCCCCAGTATGTCCTGTACAGCCCCAGTCTGCCCAGCACAACCCTGGTCTGCCCAGCACAGCCCCAGTCCACCCAGTACAAGCTCTCCTACATGTGATCCATGCCCCAGTGCCTGCCATATCCCACAGCTGCTGACCCCACGGCCCCCAGGTGTCACCAGGAGGACACACAGGAGACACCAGGACACACCGAAGGGACAGCGAGGGGACACCCAGGGGAAACCCAGGAGACCCCCAACATACCGGATCCGGCCACAATGCCACAGCACAGAACTGGGGGGAGAGAGGGAACAGCTGGGAGTCAGGACCCAGCCCTCACCCCACAGACACCCCCCATGCCCCACAGACCCCCAACACATACCCCACAGACACCCCTGCATCCCATGGACCCCGCCAACACACAACCCATGGACATCCCATACCCTGCACACCCCAGTAAAACCCCCAATACACACCACAAGTGCAGNCCCCCAGTCCCTCACCCAGGCACAGCCCAAGGCCGACCAGTGCCCCCATGCCGCAGCTGCCAGGGAACCCCCCTCCCAGGCCCCCTCCCCTTTTAAAGCTCCCTCCCAGGGATGGCCCTGGGGGGCAGGGAGGGGGGACGGCAAGGGGGGAGGAAGCGAAAGCACTGTGGGGAAGTGATGAAGGAGCCACCCCGGCGCCATGGGGCCAGCAGAGATGGGGGCATGGGATAGGGAGCAGTATCATGCCCCCCCCAAGAAGGGGATATGCTGTCTGCTCCCCCTAGGTCATCTCCCTTACCCAAGGGTGGGCCCGAGGTGGGGCTTATCCCCCCCAAAATGATGCTCCCCATCCCACCACCCCACAACCTCAAGATGCTGCAGGATTTGGGGGGGTGGGGGGTCCAGACCTACTTTATTTCATCTGGGGGTCATGGCAGCCCCCCCTGAATCACCCAATTGGGGGCAGGGGTGTCACAACCCCATCACGGCTGAGAAGCAGTTGCACGGGGGGGACCTGAAATGCCCCCCAGGAGGTGCTGGAGGGTCAAGGCCAGTGCCCGCAGGTCCCCCCGCAGCCCCTGCACCTCCTGCAGCAGGGCCTGCAGTTGGGGGGCCGGACAGGGTGGGCAGCTGCTGGATCCCCCTTCCCACTGCCCCCCAGCTCCGGGGTGGGCTGGTGGTGCTGCTGCTGGTGGAGCCGGACCTGTGGGGTTAGATGTAGAGACCCCCCCTAAAGCGTAGCCATTAGAGATACCCCCCCCCCCCTTGGGTTCCGCCCCCCCCC
>VUYV01000639.1:139597-199225 GCA_008711295.1 Anarhynchus alexandrinus | reverse complement strand
CTGGGGGGGGGCAGGGGGATTAGGGGGAATTGGGGGACTGGAATTGATTGGGAGAGGGGTTGCAGGATCCTGCAGGACACCCCCAAGACCTCCCGGAGGACCTGGTGCCACTGGGATGTGGGGATGGGAACAGGCAGGATCCCAGAACCGCCGTCACCCCATCCCCCTTGTCCCCAGTCCTCCCCAGTGATGTCCCCTCTGCTGCAGGCCACCCCCTCCCTGGGCCATGACACTGAGGACACAGTGATGGGCTCAGGACAGGAGTCCCCGTCCTCCCCCCTCCCCCCTGCTCCAACTTGGGAGCTGCAGAGCCCCCCATGTCCCTTGCTTACGTCCCCCACCCCTAATCCTTCCCCTTTCCCCTCTGTTGTTGCCCCGTCTCACTCACAGCCCCCAGGATTGCTACCAAGGACATTGCCACTCTGGAGCCACCAACATGTCCTGTCCCCCACAGGGGCAGGAGGGGAGAGACATGACTGGTTAAGGGGGTGCAGCATGTCTCTGGGGACCTGGTGGCTCCCCTGTCCCTGTACCTGTGGTGCCCCATAGCCCCCGAGGGGGCTGGAGCTGGGCATGTGGCAAGGGACATGGTGGCCTGGCCCACCAGTACAGAGGGGCTGGCCCACATCTCCCCCTTTGCTCCTGCTCCCTCTCCCTGCCCCACATCTCCGCCTGTGCTCCCCCTCCCTGTACTACATCTCCTGTTGCTGTGTGGCTGCATGCACTTTCTCTGTCCTTATATTGTCCGTCCTTATCTAATCCTTACATCGTCCGCCCTTATATTGTCCATTTTTGTATTGTCCACCCTTATATTGTCCATTTTTATGCACCCCCTGGATTTAGTAGCAGCAAGTGTCCCCAGCTGTACCCTATAGATCCCTGAAAAGCCCCCCAGCCCTGCCCTATAGCCCATAGTGTCCCCAGCTGTGCCCTGTAGATCCCTGGAAGGCTGCTCAGCAGTCTGAATCTCCTCCTGCTTCTTCCCAGCAGCCTGGATCTCATCCCAGCAGAGAAGGATCTCAGGTAGACAGCAAGGTCCTTCACCCGGCCAGACCTCAGGATCAGAACATGCTTCTGTCCACCTTCCCTGCGCACATGGTATCCCTGCCCTCCAGCCCTCTCCATCCGCACCCTCTGCGCCCTTGGGGACCTCGTGGAGGATGTAAAATACCTGCCCCACCTGTGATGCTGGAGATAGTGCTGGAGATGCTCCACCACAAGTTTCCCTGTCCGTGTACACGTGGCATTGGCTGCGGCAGCTGATTCAGGGTGCCATCTGAAATGCTTGCTCTTAACCTTGCTCCTCCATGACTCCCGGTGCCACCTTCCCTGGTGCAGGAGGCTTGTCTGAGCACCCAAGGCATCAGATAAGCCCTTTCCCTTCCCCACGAGGTGTTCCCTGCCTCCGATGGTGGCTACTGCTCTCAGTGTAACGTTTACAAGAGGACACTCACCTGAAATCAGCGGAGGAGCAGTGCAGGAAGTGGTTTGAAACCTGGGCAAAGTGGGTACAGCAAGTTATGGCTTCATTTCTTCATTCCTTGGTGGCCATTTCTACTTTATTCACCCTTATTTTATTTTAAAAACGGGGGGAAAAAATTGGCAAAAGGAGCTTGCTTTGCCTTCCACCCTCCATATGAAGGCCTCCCCAGACATTTGCCAGGACGCAAGCATTTCTGCGGATGGTTGATACCAAGCAGCCATCACCAATCTCCATCGGCTGGCTGTGGGCTCCAGTTCACCTTCAGCGAAGCCCAAACCTGAATTCATAGCTTAGTCAGAGCCTCATTGGGGTGAACCCAAAGTTTGTTCCTGAGGTTGAATCCTAAAAGCAACCCCAAGTCAATGCTTGCTCCAGCCATTTTTGACCGACAAGACACAGCTGAAGTCCTCAGGTCAACCTGGGTGGGCCAAAGAGGAAGGAAGAATCAGGAGGAAGTTTAAGCCAAGCAAGAAAGGACAACAAGAGCTAGGCAGGAAGTCTCTCGTCCTCTGGCAATTAATAACCGGGAGATCCTTGGCTGACCTCCTGCCTGTTGTGGTCCCATGGACATATCTGCAGCTTCACTGCCCATGTTTGCCTGTGGGGATAGAGAAAAGGACCTCATGCAGATGGCCTCAGCAGTTTTGGGCTGAATTCCTGCTGCAGATCTGAACGAGATAGTAGCTGAAAGTGGAAGATGCTGTTCTCCTCCCCCCTCCAAGAGCACCTGCTGCCTGTCACAAGCCTCTGAGATGCTCCTGAAGGGTTGCCGTGCTGGGGCCCGTGCCTGATCCGCTGGTCTCGGCCCCCTCGGTGAGGCCAGACCTGAGTCTGCTCCTCATCAAGGCAATGGGTCATTTGATGCTCATCCATTTTCTTGTCAGTTGGCTGTGGATTCCGCATCGCTTATGAGCAGACATATCCATTGGGCGAAGTTAAGGCCATACAACCAAGCCCTGCAACTCCCCCAGCCCTCCCAGTCTCCCCCTTCTCATGTCCTCTTGCATGGTGGACCTATGGGACATCACCCACAGCAGCTGAGACCAGAGGATGTTTGCTGGTCGCCAAGGATCAAGCTGAAAGCAGAAGATTCGGTTCCCCTTCATCCACTGGACTTCACGTGATGCAAGAGCCACCGGGGAGCTGGGGGACAGAGCAGCACAGAAAGTGTCCTCTCCCAGCTGCCTTCATCAGGTCTTCGGCATATTTCTTCTCCATCTGGTGATGGTGGATCTGATCTCAGCCTCTGCCAAGCCTACCTGTTCCTGCACCCCTGCCAGGCTGGGAGCAGCTTCTCCAAAAGTCCTTTGCTGTCAGTTGGGCACCCTATGGGCGACAGACTATCCACCCATGCTGGCCTTGGGGCTGCAGACATCCTTCTTGTCCTAGCGGGGCTGTGTGGTGAGTGCTCTTGTGTTTCCCCAATGCGTCTTCCCCATCCCCGGTGCTGGTTGCATGCCGCGTTTTGGGATGTGGCGTGCCAGAGTGCTGCTGCTCCTCTTCGTTTCTGGGCGGTTTGATTGCAGTTGCTGCAAATTTGTAAGGTGCACGCTTAGAGCAACACCCATGGTTTCATGGTTAAGGTGCACGTGTAGACCAACAACCATGCTTTCATGCTTTCTTAAGGTTTCTTAAAGCAACACCCATGGTTCCATGGCTTCATAAGGTGTGCATGTAGAGCAATGCCCATGGTTTCACAGGTGCTTCTGCAAGTAGGGTAGATGTGGACTTGCCAAGCCCAGCTGCAACAAGCAGCTGTCCTCCAGCTGATGGCTGCAGAAGGCTTGAGGCTCCCTCAAAAGTGCCAGTATCTTCTAGAAAGTGCATGCCGCAAAGAGGGGAGGAATTTTTATGGCGGTAGAGCCGTGCAACACATTAGGAATAAGCAATGAAAAGTGGGAAAAACGTAGAAACCCAGTGCATTGAGTGTGTCGTTGTCATTTCAGTAGCACTGATGACGGGCTGTGGAGCTTGAATGGCCAAAAAATGAGGAGGAATGGGATTTTCCTGCCCTGTGATGGGGAAGGAAATATCATGGTGTTGATGTGCTTGGGTCAGGCTGGTGTGAGGAAGCAGGATGGGTGCTTGCAGGAAATAAGGGAACCCTTTGCTCAGCTCCATTCCTTACCCTGGGGTCATGGCTGTTCATCCAGCAAAGCCAGGTTAGAGCTGTGGGTGCAGAGGCTCTGGCACCTTGTGCTCTGGCTGCCCAGTCTTGCCCAAAATCACTCCCAGAAAGAGCCTGCAGCTCAGTTACCCGTGCTGGTGTTGTGCTTAGGGACTTCATCCTGCAACCTGTGCAGAGTCAAGCACCTAAAAAGCAATTAGCAGGGCACTTAGAAAGCAATTAGCAAAATGTCTTCATGTGTTTTGGCCTTCCCGGTTTTGAGGGACTGTATTCTCAGCAGGAAATGCCTGGGGTTTGCTCATGGGCCAGCTTCTGTGTGTGTCCCTGAAAATAATGATAATAAAATTATAATTGTTCATGTCTTTCTCTCTCTCTTGCTTGTTCTTCCCCATTCCTTTTGTCCAGTAAGTGTCAAGATGCTTTCCCAGCTGCTGCCCAGCCTCTTTTTTTTTGCATGATTTCCAATTAATATCTCCTTCCTTTTGCCCTCCATCATCACCAGCGTCAGGTCCTGCTGATGTAAGGCTGGTGAATGGCCCCGACTCCTGCACGGGCCGCCTGGAGGTGTTCTACAATGGCACCTGGGGGACGGTGTGTGATGACCACTGGGACCTCAACGGAGCCCGCGTGGTCTGCCGGCAGCTGGGCTGCGGGATGGCGCTGTCTGCTGTCGGTGGGGCTCGCTATGGCCGAGGAGCAGACCCCATCTGGCTGGACAACGTACGCTGCACCGGGACAGAGGCTGCCCTTTCCAAGTGCCAGGCACGGCCCTGGGGAGCCCACAACTGCGGGCACAGCGAAGACGCCAGTGTCGTGTGCTCGGGTGAGGAACACGCACCCACCGTGGCTGGCATCAGCCACTGTGGACAACCAAAGGGTTAAACAGCAGGCAGGACAATCGTCTTGCCACTTCTTGTTGAGTGGTTGTCCCTTCTTGTTGACTGATCACTCCTTGCTTTTGACTGGTCACTCCTTGCTGTTGACTGGTTGCTCCTTGCTGTTTACTGGTTGTCCTCTGATTGAACCCAGCTCACAGATATGTACCTATGGCCACTGGCAGGTGGGACCCTTAATTGTGAGCTGGATCTGGCCCCTACAGGTAGGCAGAATTACTCCCTCCCTACCTAATTTTGTGAAGAATTAGCGTCTTCACACCATTGCTCCAGGCAATTTCCAAATGCCGTTCTCACCTTCCAAAGCTCTCCACATCTCCTGGCATGGAGGCTACAGCTCCCTGGCCATTTCTCAGCCCAACCGTCTCCTGGCTTCACGGGGATGAAACCCTTCATGAGCACAGCCTGTCAGATGCCATCTGGGCTTGCTGGGCAGGAGACCCTCCTCCTAAGCACTGCCGGCGATGGCATGGCCAGCAAAGTCTCTGACCGTTTGCTCCCTGGGGGTGTTTGCAGGGGCACCCGCTCCAGGTGCGACCCATACCAGGCTGGTGAACGGCTCAAGTTTATGCTCCGGCAGAGTTGAAGTCCTCCACGATGGCGAATGGGGCACTGTGTGTGATGACAACTGGAGCCTGATGGACGCCGAAGTGGTGTGCAAGGAGGTGGGCTGCGGCCAAGCACTGTCAGCTCTGTTGGAGGCTGCCTTCGGGCAGGGGTCGGGGCCCATCTGGCTGGATGAAGTGACCTGTGCTGGGACGGAGGCTACCCTTGCTCTGTGCCGGGCCAGGTCCTGGGGAAGCCATAACTGCAATCACAGAGAGGATGCTGGCGTTGAATGCACAGGTAACTCTTGACTCCTGCTCCATCAGGGCTGCCACCCAGGCTATCATGGTCTTTCTGTTTTTTTTTTTTGAGGGAGGGGTAGAGAAAAGAGCAGAAAACCGTTGAAATGGTCCTGGATGTAGTTGTCTCCACTGCAGCTCTGATGGGTGGGTGTGTGCTGGGGAACAGAAGAGGGAGCTTCTTGAGGGGATGTCCATCCAGATGCCACCTGCCAGGGAGGGTGATGAGTCTGGGGAGGTGGTGAGTGCCTGCTCTTCCCATTTTGGGTGGGCAACCTCCTCACCCTCCAGCTGTGAGGATCTGGGGTGACTGAAGGACTGGGCAGCTCCAGCCCTGTCACCTCTGCTGCGACATCCAGATGTTTTTGGTGCTTGTCTCTTTTCAGAACCTACTCAGGTCCGGCTGGTGAATGGCTCCAGCCGCTGCTCAGGGCGAGTTGAGGTCCACCACAACCAGCAGTGGGGAACGGTGTGTGATGACAGCTGGGACCTGAGTGACGCTGAGGTGGTCTGCCGGCAGCTGGGCTGTGGGCTGGCTGTGTCGGCCCCTGGCAGGGCTGCGTTTGGGCAAGGACACGGTCCCATCTGGCTGGATGAAGTGAACTGCACAGGGACGGAAGGTGCGATCACTGAATGCAGCTTCAAGCACTGGGGAGCCCATAACTGCATCCATGCTGAAGACGCAGGTGTCGTGTGCTCAGGTAAGCCTGGTCCAGGTCACGGCTTCAGGGAGAAGTTTTTCTGTAGGTGTGCTTGCATCTAATATCAGTTTGCTTCCCTCTCCACACATGTTGTTTTCCTTTGGGTATAACGCCAGTGCAAGCAACACTCAAAAATGCTTGGGAGGTGAGGTAGCTCTGCTTCTGTAGGCATCATATTGATGGACTATCTGGATGCTCTCCTGCCCATTTATGGTAATCCTCTATCTGACACCTTAAAATGTCAGTTCTCAAGTGGGTTGCCATGTCCGTCACAGACAGCTGCTCTGGATGTTGAAGTGCATGCAGTCAGAGGAGGCATTTGGCCATTGATGCTTGACGTGAATGGCTGCAGGCTTCTCCATCTCTATGTCCCAAGCTGCTTCTGGATCTCAAGAGGTGGTCCAAGATGGAAAGACATCCCCCGCCCCAGGGATGCCAGCCCTGTCCTTACCAGAAGGCAAAACCTGGGTGGCTCCAGGGAATATTTGCAAGGAGATGCAGTAGAGCAGAGCAAACAGAAGCAGCATGAAAAGAGTCTCTTCCTTGATGGAGCCAAGCCAGTCCAGCCTTCGTTTGGCTAGAGTAAATAAATGCAGGCTTTTAAAGTCTTTCTTCATTAGATGTGTTCTCCAAGGGAGATGTAGTCACCCTAGCAGACCTGTGAAGCACGCTTATGGTTTGGACATGGATGTCCAAGAGTCTTCTTGGCATTGCCCAAGGGAAACACTGCCTGTGGGGCATCCCACCATGTTTTTACCTTCTCCTGAATACAACCAGGTCTTTCTGTTGCTTCCAACTGAAGATGCTGATATGGATGGGGGAAGCATGGTTATGCACTCATACCTTGTACGGTTTCACGTCATTGCCAACACCAGCAGGGAGTCTACTTCAGAGGGCTGAGGTGCACCATGCCCTCGTTTATTCATTTGTCTCATTTCCCCTTTAGACCCCACAGAGCTGCGGCTGGTGAATGGCCCGAATCGCTGCGCTGGGCGTCTTGAGGTGCTTCACGACCAACAGTGGGGGTCGGTGTGCGACAACAACTGGGACATGGAGGATGCCAAAGTTGTGTGCCGGCAGCTGGGCTGCGGCGCTCCAATCTCTGCTCCAGGCTGGGCTAGGTTTGGCAGGGGCTATGACCCCATCTGGCTGGAGACAGTCAGCTGCCGGGGGACGGAGGCTGCCCTTACCGAGTGCAGACCCCAGGTGTGGGGCACCCACAACTGCCACCACGGGGAAGACGCCAGCGTGGTGTGCTCAGGTGAATACACCCCCCACACACACCACCACGTTCCTCCCATGTGTCCGTAGGAAGAGCTTTGCCACCTCCGAGCTGTTGCTCCCTTTCCTCCAGAGAGCAAGGGAATGATAATTCCCTTGATACTACTACTAATAATGATAATAAGGGCAAGGGATGCACGGGTGATCCCATCACTGCTCCTTCTTCCGTGTTCCCTGGCTCATTTTCAGCTCAAGTGGACAACCACTGAGCATTTCCATGGTGTGGATGACCATGCTGGGTCCCACAGGAATCCCTGTTTCGTAAAGGTGTCACGTCAGGGAGCCGAGAGTAGAGGGAGCCACAGTTCTGCTTGAGATCCCATGCCCAGCACCCTCTCCACCAGCCCTTCCTGAAGGGCTGTTGGTGTTCTCCTTTGTTCCAGACCCGATGGCGCTTCAGTTGGTGGACGGCCCACACCGCTGTGCGGGGAGGGTTGAGGTGTTTCATCAGCAGCAGTGGGGGACGGTGTGTGACGATGGCTGGGACCTGCGTGATGCTGAGGTGGTGTGCTGGCAGCTGGGCTGTGGGGCAGCAGTCGCAGCCCTGGGCTCGGCTCACTTTGGCCGGGGACGTGATCCCATCTGGCTGGATGAGGTGAACTGCACAGGGACCGAATCCGCCCTCTCCGAATGTGGGTCCAAGCCGAGAGGAGTCCACAAGTGCCACCACAGAGAAGATGCTGGTGTGGTGTGCTCAGGTAACTGTTGTTCCTCTGCTGATGAGCTCCTGTGTACCAACACTGCAGGAGCTCTGGGACCAGTTTTCCTTGCTTATCTCTGACGATGTTCTTTTCCACATGGGAATCCTCAAATCTCTGAGTCAAGACAAAGGCTGAGCATGTGGGGATTCATCCTCCATCTCATACCCAACACTTGCTTTCTCCATCACTAGGTCAGCCACCACAAGGCGACAACTCTCTGTCTTTCCGTTTCAGACCCTACTGAGGTCCGGCTGGTGAATGGCTCGAATCGTTGCTCTGGGAGAGTTGAGGTCCTGCACAACCAGCGATGGGGAAGTGTGTGCGACGACGGCTGGGACCTGGATGACGCACAAGTGGTGTGCCGGCAGCTGGGCTGTGGGACGGCCGTAGCTGCTCAACCCAGAGCTCAGTTTGGGATGGGATACGAGCCCATCTGGCTGGACGATGTGAACTGCACTGGCGCCGAGGCTGCCCTCTCCGAGTGCAGGGCCAGGCCGTGGGGAGAGAGTAACTGTGACCACCGAGAAGATGCCAGCGTGGTGTGCCTGGGTAAGACACCCCATACCCTATTGTGGTGCAGCTCTGGAAGGAGCAACATTGGCACATGGATAACGCAGTAGAGAAACACCTCTGCTCTTCTCACATTAAACCTCTTGCATCTCTATAGGAAATAATTTCAGGTTGTCTGAGAGCAGCAGCTCCCCTTGGCCACTGTGAGGACTTTCTCCCAGGAGAACAAGTGTCTGTCCCCAACCACCACCTTGCTCTCCCCTATAACCCCTTAACTGGTCCTTTGACTTCTCTGCTATGAGCATCCTTTCATTTTTCATACGTGCACAGTGCTAAAGCGACACGTGTTGTCACCATACCGTAAAGTCTATTGAACCTCCCCTTTGCCTTGGGTCCATCTTGTCTGGTTGGACTGCCAGGACACCAGCATTTAGTGCCACTTGCGATGCGCTGGCCACCTGCGACAACTGCAGATGGGGGTGGGTCTTCTGTTCAGCCCTGTGTCACAGCTGCACCCTCCTCCTGGGTTTCTTGGATGCCTGAGGGCACCTAAAATGGGATCAGATGCCTGCGTTTATGCTGGTGATGGTCTCCACATCACCTTGCAGGTGGCCACCATTTGACGATCCATCTTCCAATGCATGAGCAAGAAACACGTATGTGTTTGACTTCCACATGTCTTTCATAATTCCAGGACCAGCTCAGATCCGGCTGGTGAATGGCTCCAGCCGCTGCTCTGGGAGAGTCGAGGTGCTTCATAACCAGCAATGGGGGACAGTGTGTGACAACAGCTGGGACCTGAGCGATGCCGAGGTGGTGTGCCGGCAGATGGGCTGCGGGGCGGCCGTGTCAGCTCCAGTCTCAGCTCAGTTTGGGCCAGGGTCCAACCGTATCTGGCTGGATGATGTTGAGTGCACGGGAGCAGAAGCTGCCCTCTCCGAATGCAGGTCCAGGATGGGGGAACCCATTAATTGCCACCATGGGGAAGATGCTGGTGTGGTGTGCTCAGGTAATCTATTTTTTTTTTTCTTGAATGACATTATTCAGGGGAGTGTTGGGCTGTGTGGCTGGAAAGGTGGAGAATGACTGCTGGTGGCATGGTCTCCTGTGAGCCTGGGTAGCACCAAACCCCACGGAAGAGCTCAGGTCACTTTTGCAGAGGTCTGACTGCCTTTTTTGGTGACTGGTCTTGCTGCTGAAAACCCCAAGGGTGTGGAGGACCTGAGCAACCTGAGAAATGCTGAGCACAAGATTCTGAGCAAAGCAATGAGATGCATGACCAGGGCTTCAAGGGGATGGGAAGAAAGAGGCTTTACTTTAGGACCTAGAGGGTGAAATGTAGAGTTTGTTGCAATCCAGAAAACCACCAAAAGCTGCTGGATTGAGAGCAGGGTAGGAAGAAGGGACCTATTGTACAAATGGTCAGGAAGGGAAGAGTTTTACGAATTCCACTGCTTTTATCCTTTTTCAGCAAGCATGTCTGAATTTTCTCTATTTCAGCAGTTTCCTTATTCTAGCTGATGTTAATTAAAGCCTAGCTTTAAACATCCAACGTCCCTCCAGTGTTCAATATAATGGCAGGACCAACCAAGTCCTTCTCGAATGTCCAGGTTGCCAATGGCATAAAAGGAGCAAAAATGGGCGATGTGCATTAGCCACTCCAAGCTGCGCAGGTGTGGAAGGAGACCTCCAAAAAGGGTGTCTGCGTTGTCCCGTTTCAGACCCCATGGCGCTGCGGCTGGTGAACGGCTCAAGCTTCTGTGCTGGGAGAGTTGAGGTGCTCCACAGGCATCAGTGGGGAACCGTGTGCGATGACAGCTGGGATGAAGAGGACGCTGCGGTCGTGTGTCGGCAGCTGGGCTGCGGGACGGTGGTCTCGGCCCCTGGCGCGGCTCAGTTTGGGCAAGGGCACAATGCCATCTGGCTGGACGACGTGAACTGCACGGGGAGGGAGGACACCCTCTCGGAGTGCCTGGCCAGGCCATGGGGGACACACAACTGTGACCATGGGAAAGACGCTGGTGTGGTGTGCTCAGGTAACGCAGCCACAATCGGTTTGGAAAAGGGTCTGAGCATACCCCAACCCTGAAAAAAATCAAGGTCAGGTTGGACGGGGCTCTGAGCAACCTGATCTAGTTGAAGATGTCCCTGCTTATGGCAGGGGGGTTGGACTAGATGAGCTAGAGTCTAGAGAACGAGTCTTATGAGGAGCGGCTGAGGGAACTGGGGGTGTTCAGCCTGGAGAAAAGGAGGCTGAGAGGAGACCTTATCACTCTCTACAGCTCCCTGAAACAAAGGTGTAGCAAGGGGGGGTTGGTCTCTTCTGCCAAGTAACAAGTGATAGGACAAGAGGAACTGGCCTCATGTTGCGCCAGGGGAGGTTTAGGATGGATATTAGGAAAAATTTCTTCACCGAAAAGGTTGGCAAGCATTGGAACAGGCTGCCCAGGGAAGTGGTGGAGTCGCCATCCCTGGAGGTATTTAAAAGATGTGTAGATGTGGTGCTGAGGTGCGTGGTTTAGTAGTGGACTTGGCAGTGTTAGGTTTGTGGTAAGACTTTATGATCTTAAAGGTCTTTTCCAAAGTAAGTGATTCTGTGACCTTTAAAGGTCCCTTCCAAACCAAACCAAACCGAACCATTCTCTGCTGGCGTCATCTCATTGCGCAAGCTCGGAGAATGCACGCCTGCCAGTGGCTTAGGGGGCAGAAACAGGGATGCGCACGCTGGAGAGGGAAAATGGGCTTTCATTCAGCACAAGCTGGGTACTACAAATCACCTCGAGCACCACAGCCAACAACATCACCTCAGGATGGGTGTTCCTGAGTATGCACTCAGCACAAGTGGGAGGGGAATCATCTTGGCCGTAGGAAATATTATGATGAAGACCTTCCAGGAGGATAAGCTACAGCGTAGGGAATATCCTCATGGCTGGTCTGGGAAGATGAGGGCCATGGTTGGTGTTGGAAAGACTTGTCCCAGTATCCAGCCTTACCCTTCTCTTCCCACCTAACTTCAGACAAACATCAAGGCTTCTGTGGTCTCCTCGAGGCCAGTGGGAACAGAGAGGTATCTCCATGTCTTTCTAAGAAGGATGTCTGCGTCCAGTGAGTTATCTCAGACTGGATGCACTTGCTTGGGAACCACCTGGACTCATATGCTGTCTCCTTGGGGAGAGTACCACAGGGCTAGTACACCCCGCAGGCACCTCTGTCTTAACTGGTCACCCAGGCTTCTTTGAGGAGAGAAATGAGTGACCATGGGGTATGGTTTGCGGAAGGGACCATTCTGCAATCGTCCAGCCCTGGTAGGGACCACCAGGAATAAGCTGCTCTGTAGATTGCCTTACTTGGAGCAGTCAGAGTGGTGGCACCTTGAATGGCCTTGGCTTCCCCAGCAGCCCACCCCTGAAGTTGCGATGCACCAGATGGTGCGTGGATGTGGGCATTGAACGGCCATGACCAGTGCAAAGGTGCTACAGCACTGAGGGGACCATGCCTGATGGGGACAGGGTCTTAGCAGAAGCTTTCTTTGTATCTCCTTTCCTGAATCATACGATCACAAAACTGTGTAGATTGGAAGGGATCTCTAGAGAGCTCTGGTCTAATCTTCCAGTCTCTATTAGACCAACTACACCATGTTGTTCATGACCTTGACCAGTGGTGATATGAATGTCCCCAAGGATGGAGATCCAAACGCCTTTCTCTTCTCTGTTACAATATTTAACTGTCCTCATGGGAGAAAAGAGTATTTTCTGCTGCCTAATGGGAATTTGCCACAGCTCACACTGTGCCCGTTTTCCTCATGTCCTTCTGATGTCCATTTATCTCCTGAATTAGCTCTGGATGAAGAGACGTTTGCTTTCTCCCCACAGGTTCTGTTACCATCAGACCTCCGCAGCCTCTACCACTGCTCCCATTGCTGGTCTCAGTCATCCCTTCAGTCTTGATACTGGTCTGCGGGGTTCTTCTGTTCCTCAGGAGGAGGCGAATGCAAAGCAGGGCTTTTAATTTCCCCCCAGGTAAGCTCTGCTGTGGGTGAAGAGGGCAACAGAGTTTGCAGAAGAAATGTGTGGTTGGAAACGAGTTTTGTTCAAAACATTGATGTCAATGGAGTTGGGGCAGAAGGGTTTTTTCCCTGTGGCTTGTGTTGAAAGGAACTTCCTTTTCTGGTTTGACCTCTTCTCTCCCCATCCCTTTCCCCTTTCTCTTTCTTTCCACTCTTCCCCTTTCACTTTGACACCACCTTCCCTGCTGGGTTACGGACACACTGGGAGGTGGGACAACCCTTGAAGCCTCCTCGAACACTACCTGTGCTTCCCTCTGTACCTCAGGCAGGAGCTCTGAGCAGAGGATGGCTCTATGGGTTCCTAGCTCCCTGCTGGCAAGGGATGTTCCACCTTTAGCCCGAGGGGTGAGAAAAGACCAGAAATTGTGTCTGTTCCTGAAGTTTTAGGGCTGTGGTGGAGACTCTTGGAAAGTGTGATTGAGTGGTTGCTGTTGCCTGTGTTGAACATCCCCATGTTGTCTTGTTGAATGTCCATCACGTTGATGAAAGGTGCTCTGTGTGGACCAAGTGCTGGATCAAGGGTGGTTTCCGCAAAGCAGGCTTCGTGTCTGAGTGCTGGATGGGGTGATGGTGGTATGCCCTGTGCTGCCACTGTTGTTGACCAAGCCAAAGTGATTTGGGCTGTCTCCAACGGAGTGCGCATCCTCAGTTAGTCTTGTTAAAAAGGGGAAAAATTCAGGCTGTGTGGAGCAAACCGTCGACTGAATCACCCTTCTCTGCAGGTTTTGTGCGCATGGAGGAGTTGGTTGTCTCCGACACATCCATCTCAACGCCTGAAGAAGAGCAGGCAGCAGCCAAGGTGGCTCCTGCTGGGGATGCTGATAAGAGGAGCGCTCAGCACAGCCCATGACCAGCCCAGACGTAAAACTGCAGTGATGCAGCTCTGCCGCAGCACACAGCTCCTTCACCAAGGGCCCTGGACCACCTCGTCTCTACAGAGCTAGGTCACTAGATCCACCACCCATCTCCATGCCCACCTCGTTCAGTTACCCCGAGCGATACAAGACGTGACACCCACCGTGCGGCACCAATGGTCTGCACGCAGAAGACACATAGGAATTTTAATTTTTTTTTTCACATTTTCTTTTGTGCATTTGTGAAAATAAAAACATATCTCTAAGACTCCAGCAGCGTTTTACCCTTAGAACACTTTTTTTTCTTCTTTTTTTTTATAGCCAGTCAGGGGAGGCTGCAAAGTTTACCCCGAAGTATATGCCAGGGGCTTGTTTCCTGACAGCGGTTAAGTTGAACAGTTATGCAAACTCCACCTGAAAGCTCAGTTTAGGCCTCGCACAGATATTTAGAGCCATCCACGATGCCCTACATCTCGGACACTGATATGGGACTGGCAAATGTGACAAAGAACCTACAGCTCACTAGATGTTTGGGAGCAACTCGATGTCCCTGATCTGTTCCATCTGCTGTATAGAGGAATGCTGGCAGGAGGTTTAAGAAGCGTGCATCAAAAGAAACATGGCCAGCAGGCCAGGGGAGGGGATTCTCCACCTCTACTCTGCTCTGGTGAGACCCCAGCTGGAGTACTGCATCCAGCTCTGGGGCTCCCAGCATAAGAAGGACATGGACCTGTTGGAGTGAGGACAGAGGAGGCCAGAAAGATGGTCAGAGGGCTGGAGCCCCTCTGCTGGGAGGACAGGCTGAGAGATTTGGGGGTGTTCAGCCTGGAGAAGACTCCAGGGAGACCTTACAGCAGCCTTCCAGTATCTGAAGGGGGCCTACAAGAAAGCTGGAGGGGGACTTTTTACAAGGGCATGTAGTGATCGGACAAGGGTTAATGGCTTCAGACTGGAAGAGGGGAGATTTAGATTAGATATTAAGAATACATTTTTCACTATGAGGGTGGTGAGTTGGGAGGTGGGAGGTTGGTCCCTTCCAACCTAAACCATTCTATGATTCTGAGAAGCTCTGGTCATAGACATAAGCACTGGGTACTACCACAGCTCATGCCAACCCAAGTGGTATGGGACTATGAGCAGCTGAGCAGGACCCCATGCAAGCACCCTGCTGTGTGTTGGCAAGACAGTCCTGCTCATGAAGGACCAGGAAAATAGATAGGTAGCCAACCAGAGGGAAATGGGATGAGTGGTGTGATCGATACGGTGGCTGTGGTGGGCTAAAAGCATGAACGTTTCATGGCTTGGATGGGTGTGCTCTTCACTGGATGAAAAACTGGCTGGATGGCCGTGCCCAGAAAGTGGTGGTGAATGGAGTTAAATCCAGTTGGTGGCCAGTCACAAGTGGTGTTCCCCAGGGCTCGGTGCTGGGGCCGGTTCTCTTTAATATCACTATCAATGGCCTGGATGAGGGGATCAAGTGCACCCTCAGTAAGTTTGCAGATGACACTAAGCTAGGCAGGCGTGTTGATCTGCTTGAGGGTAGGATGGCTCTGCAGAGGGATCTGGACAGGCTGGATCGATGGGCCGAGGCCAATGGTATGAGGTTCACCAAGGCCAAGTGCTGGGTCCTGCACTTGGGTCACAACAACCCCATGCAGCGCTACAGGCTTGGGGGAGGAGTGGCTGGAAAGCTGCCCGGCACAAAAGGACCTGGGGGTGTTGGTGGACAGCTGGCTGAACATGAGCCGGCAGTGTGCCCAGGTGGCCAAGAAGGCCAATGGCATCCTGGCCTGTATCAGGAACAGTGTGGCCAGCAGGACTGGGGCAGTGATCGCCCCCCTGTACTCAGCACTGGTGAGGCCCCACCTCGAATACTGTGTTCAGTTTTGGGCCTCTCACCACAAGACGGACATTGAGGTGCTGGAGTGTGTCCAGAGAAGGGCAACGGAGCTGGTGAGGGGTCTGGAGCACAAGTCTGATGAGGAGCGGCTGAGGGAACTGGGGGTATTCAGCCTGGAGAAAAGGAGGCTGAGGAGAGACCTTCTCGCTCTCTACAGCTCCCTGAAAGGAGGTTGTAGGGAGGTGGGGGTCGGTCTCTTCTCCCAAGTAACAAATGATAGGACAGGAGGAAATGGCCTTAAGTTGCGCCAGGGGAGGTTTAGGATGGATATTAGGAAAAATTTCTTCACTGAAAGGGTTGTCAAGCATTGGAACAGGCTGCCCAGGGAAGTGGTGGAATCACCATCCCTGGAGGTATTTAAAAGACGGGTAGACGTGGTGCTGAGGGACATGGTTTAGTGGTAGACTTGGCAGTGTTAGGTTAATGGTTGGACTTGATAATCCTAAAGGTCCCTTCCTACTTAGAGTATTCTATGATTCTGTCTGCAAGGTGGGGGAAGAGAGGAAACAGAGGGTCACAGGGGCTTAGAAGATGAAGGCTTGGAGTACCCTAAGAGGACTGACCAAGCTGGAAAACAGAAGATGGCTTGCACAATGTGTGGAAAGTATCTGCCAAGGAAAACGAGGAGTGCATGAAGAGCCCAAGCAGGCCAAAAGCTTGGAGAACTAATGAGTAAAAGCTGATCCTACGGCATGCAGGACACCTGCAAAGGAAGACCAGACGAGACTATGTGCAAGTCTGTGGCTGTAGTATGTATGGAGGAGTTTTTAAGGTTTGTGGAAGCGCTTCTCTGAGCATTAACTCTTTGTGTTAAACTTACAGCAAGCCTTGCATGAAGATTTCATAGGCATAGGGACAATTCATAGGGAATTTTCAGTTAATATCTGCATGGATGTGTGTTGGTCCTGGACTCTGCTGCACTAAGAAGGAGTTGCCCAGGACGCACACTCCCTAATTTCTGCCATTTTTCCAGGTCCTATGCTAATTTTTCTGCTGTTCCCTCAATCTGAAGGTCTATGGCACAAATCTTCCTCAGGCAAGGGGGTTTGGCAGTGGGTTATCGAGGGTCCAAGGTTTTTCTGGGGAAGAGTGTGTTGTTGATGGGGTTTCTTCTTCCTCCTTATCTTCTTCCATTTTCAGATCCATGTGTTTTCTGACATACCTTCACACTTTTTTCTTCCCTTATCTGCCCACAAATCAATATTGTGCCCAAAGTGACTATATATGGGGCTTTTTAACTGTGTTGGATGCTTTTTCTTTGTTAGCCCTAAAATTATTTTTGTCCAGATCTAAGCTTGCAAGCTGACCATCGGTGAGCTGCTGATTTGGGCTTTTCAGTGTGCCCCATCTCTTATCAACCCATGCCTGTCCTCTACATTGACTTGTGTGTTTCCACTTCTCAAGGCTTCTGCAGTAACACCAGCTGCATGTTTCTCCCCAGATTTGAAAGCCCCAGGACACCCCGAGATGTCCTATACTCCATGGGCTGCTTCTGGAAGGTGGTCGGGACCGCAGCATGGCTGGGTCCTTCACCCCTTATCCAGTCTTCCAAAGCTATCTCAGCAGGTCTTGTCCCACCAGGCACCCAGGTCCTGGCACTGTGACCTGGGGTGTGCAACCATGGTCCCTTTTGTGCTGCAGGAACACCCTTTTGTCATCTGAAATACACCTTATTTCAGGCACTTTGAGATGAAAACGTACATCAGACTGAATAGTTCTGCCTTAGGCCACAAGGATGTCCCGTGCTGACCCCTGACTGCCTTGGTCTTGCTCTCTGCTAATGAGCAGGGTAACGGTCATTCCCCTAATGACCCTAACGAGGGTAAGGGAGATGCATGCAGCAGACTTTGCAAAGTTAGCTTTTCTTTCTTCTCGTTCCTAAAGCTGTGGCCCAGGGTTACGCTCTACCTACCTCCACCCCTAGGAAGCACAGTTCCCTTGTCAGCCTTTTCCCGGCACGGTTTAGAGGAGTTCAGTTCCAGGGTCACAGAACCAAAGAACCACAGAATGGTGAGGGTTGGAAGGGACCTCTGGAGCTCATCCAGTCCAACCTCCTGCCAGAGCAGGGTCACCTACAGCAGTTGCACAGGACGGCGTCCAGGCGGGTTTGGAATGGCTCCAGAGTGGGAGACTCCCCCACCTCTCTGGGCAGCCTGTGCCAGTGCTCTGCCACCCTCAAAGTCAAGAAGTCCCTCCTCATGTTAAGATGGAACTTCCTGTGTTCAAGTTTGTGCCCGTTCCTTCTTGTCCTGTCACTGGGCACCACTGAAAAAAGACTGTTCCCATCCCCCTGGCACCCTCCCTTTAAGGATTTATAAGCATTGATAAGATCCCCCCTCGGCCTTCTCTTCTCCAGACTAAGAAGCCCCAATTCCCTCAGCCTTTCCTTATAAGAAAGATGTTTCAGTCCCCTCATCATCTTTGTAGCCCTTTGCTGGACCCTCTCCAGCACTTCTTCTTGAACTGGGGAGCCCAGAACTGGACACAATACTCCAGATGCGGCCTCACTAGGGCAGAGTAGAGGGGAAGGATGACCTCCCTCATCCTCCCTTGCATGGCTGGGGGGGGTGATCTTGGTGTGCTGCAGAACCTCCCGCTCCTTCATCTCCTCTGCTGATAAGCCATTCTGGTTGTGTTTAAAGCCCATGGAGGTGGCAAGAAAGGTTTAGGAGTGGGGTAAACCTCTTTTTAAGGGTAGAAACGGGATCTGGGTAGCTGAGTGCATGTGTCTCACGGCACTGAGGGACACAAGGGCACCATGAAAAGGAACTGACGCCCACGCACAGGTCTCTGAAACATCCAAGGTTGGGGTCTGCTGCTCCTACCCACATTTTCCAGCCTGTCCCTGCAGTGCCTTTCAGTGCTCTCTGCAAATGGGTCCTGGGGGTAACGCTGGTCCATGCTCTGCTACCCCAGGGCGCTGACACTTCTGACCCACCAGTCATGCTGCCTTCTCTGTGGGGTGCTAAATAAGGCAGTGGCCCTTGCTAACAGAGATGCTTCTCCATGGGATAGCCATTTTTGTGCCTCCTGAGTACCATTGCAGTGATGATCCCCTGGGAGGGGGCTTCTTGAGGAGGCCCTTGGGGGAGGTTCAGTATGGAGGACACCAAAGAATGTGCAGATGAAGGGGTGGGGGCTGTCAGTGTGTGGACAGGCAGCGATTTGCTTTGTACCCTCTTCATCTACTCCCCAGTCATGACCATGACACTAAGCACAGCTTAGGTGCCTCCCCAGTACCATCTCCTCCCTGCTCTCAGCCCTGGTGGGGCTGGACTTGGCCCCTGGAGGGTCTGTGAGAGCAGCTGGGGCTGCCTGTGCTGGATCCAGGACCGCAAGGATCCTTGGGGTATTTGGGGTGGATCCGAAGGGCTGCCAGGGCATGTGGCAGCCCAAATGTCCAGGGATGGTGCTGGGGAGTCCTATAGCCTGGCTGCCGGGGGAGGGGCATCGTGTGTGCTGGAGAAAACCATGAAATTGCCAGCATCAGGCCACTTATACTCAAAATTTTCAAGCTGTGAGCTTCCTCGATTCCTGTTATGGCTGATGGATTTTCCCCACCTCAAGTTATTCCCTGGGATCTCTTCTCTGCCTTTATCTAGACAGAGTTTGCAACAGATTAATTCATCGTTGAAGGAGATTTTGGAGGCTTCGGATCAGCAGAAGATGAGATGCTGAGGGGTAGCACAAGATGAGTCCTCGTTGCATCTGCTGCGGTGGGCTGAACCATGGAGATGCTGGCACGTGCAGACCTCACTCCTTTGCAACAACCCCGAGGAGCAGTCCGCAGAGAAAAACGAGCCCCATGAGAAGATCCTGATGGCTTCTCCCATCTTGCGTCCCCGACTTGCAGAGAACAGTTTGCCACACTCAGCTCTTGGCACATACGTGATCTCTTTGCTCTCCCTGGAAGGTGCAAGCAAGTTTGAAGACTGCAGGGCAGTCACAGGATAGTGTTTCCAACGGCTTGCCCTCGAATAGTAAGGCCATTTTCTGCCCTCTAGCTACGCATCCACGCAATGCAACGCAAAGAAATCCATAGTGCGCCGTGTCAGGCTGAGACAGTTGGGGTTGTTCAACCTGGAGAAGAGAAGGCTCCGGGGAGACCTTATAGACCCTTCCAGTCCCTAAAGGGGCTACAGGAAAGCTGGGGAGGGACTCTTGATCAGGGAGTGGAGTGATGGGACAAGGGGGAAGGGTTTTAAACCAGAAGAATGTAGATTTAGATGAGATATCAGGAAGAAACTTTTCACTCTGAGGGTGGTGAGCCCCTGGCGCAGGTTGCCCAGAGAAGCTGTGGCTGCCCCATCCCTGGAGGTGTTCAAGGCCAGGTTGGACGGGGCTTGGAGCAACCTGGGCTGGTGAGAGGTGTCCCTGCCCAGGGCAGGGGGGTGTTGAAACTGGATGATCTTCAAGGTCCCTTCCAACCCAAACCATTCTAAAATTCTGTTATTTCCTTGCACCAGCCCCAGGGACTAGGCAGGGTCCTTGCCCCATAGCCATGCCTCCAACCCCAGCCTTGGGATGCAAAAACCCGCAGGTCATCCCATCACACCTCATCCCGCTGCTTGCAGGTGACCAGACTATTCACTGAAAACCCAAATTACAGTACGAGCGTGGGGACGTTTAGCGCAACCCCGAGGGTTTGTGCCAAACCATCGCCCGCCTCAGAGGTCCGTCTGTAAATTCCCTGAATTCCCTTAAACTCAGGATGCCCAAAACCTGAGTGTGTTTGCCGCTTCATCTCAGTGGCTACAGCAGTTTCTGGACCAACAACCCCCCCCCCCCCCACTCCTTATTCTTTACATTATGTGATACTCCCAGAATACAGGCTGTGCATTTTATATGCGTGATGGCTTCAGCGATGTGACTTTGGGACAGATTCCAGCCCGAGCATGCCATTTCATGTACACAACCCCTCAAAACTCCTTATTTTGGCAGGGGAAGGGAGGATTCTTGCTGTCTGCAAGCACCCTGGGGTGGTGGAGGTCCCATCCCATCCCTGGATGGTGGAGGTCCACCTTTATCTGCCTGCAAGATGAGGCTTGGCTTTTCCTGAAGGCGCAAACCTCCGTCAGTGAGCATTGCAAACCCTCCTGCTACCGGATCTGCAGCCCGGAGTTGGCTGGGTACTGGGGAGGTGGGGATGGAACGGGGCAGATACAGCTGGAAAAGGTGGGGAGCCTCCTGGCAGACAGAGCTCTGGTGGTGAAGGGCCACCTAAATCACGACCAACTGGAAAAACCCGGGGGACATCAGGGAGGAGGGGTCAGTGAGGGAGGAGGGATGAATGCCGGGCAAACACGGGGCAACGTCGCTGCAGAGGAGGGGACAAACCTGTTCTCGCCACCCACAGCACCCAGCTCAGCTTGCAGCTCGCACTGGGACGGTCGCCCATCCTAAGGCACGTGCGATGGGCAGGAGGTTTTCGGGACGCTGCCTCCTGTCCCTGCACAGCAACCTGGCTGGCTTCGCCGGAGCAGGGCTCCTCATCTACCTGGCATGCCTCTGCGGTGAGTGGCTCTCGCACAGGGAAGGAGCATCCGAGGAGAAAGACGGGGTTGGAGATCTGCAGGAATGGGAGGGGGGGACAGTGCTTGCAGGTGGATGGGCAAAGCCTCCTTTGACCCACCAGCCTTTAAAAGGAAGAGAAAGTGGCGGATAGGGAAGGAGACTTCGTTAGCTGGGGAATTATCCTGGCCTCGGCGCTGCTGCCCTTGCACAGAACAGTTGGGAAACGCTTGGAGCCTCCCCAACCAGTGACAGTCAGGATCAGGAATTGCTTATTTGCGTTGGCCACCTCTCCAGGGCCGTCCAGTTCGTTTACGAAGGGCACAAAGTTCTCTTCCCCGCAGCGCAAACAGGAGCGTTTATTCGGCTCTGCCCCCCGCAGACGCGAAGGTTTGCCAGGAGGTGACCAGTTGTGCTGCAAGTGGGATGCCAAGGTGCTTTTCTTATTTTTTTCCTGCCTCGTTTTGCATCCCCTTCTCCAGGAGATGCTGCGACCTCTACCCAGACCCTAACCTGGCATCCCACAGCGGCTCGGCCACTCCAGCGCTTACTGCCGTGGTGATTAAACACCTCTTGTTTACCTTTTTATTTTTTGCTGTAGTTTCAGCCCACGTAATGCCCTCCTCTAAGACGCAGCTAGGGGCCATCGGCCAATTTGCCGCGCAGGGTTTCTGTCACCTCATGCAAATTGCTAATTAAAGCACCGGATTGCACACACACAGACCCCCGCGGCTATCCCCTACGTACAGTTTTTCAGAGTTTTCAACCCAGCTGGCAGTCTTTTCTTTTCCACTGATGGGAAAACTAAGCAAAAAAAAAAAAATACCTGAAGCCCCTTTAAAGATAATTGTCTTTCAAAAAAGGGGGTTTGCAGAGCATTTTGTCTCCTGGACTTGGATTTTCCTTTTTTTTTTTTGATAGTAGAATCATATAATCATAGAATGGTTTGGGTTGGAACGGACCTTGAACATCATCTCATCCCACCCCTCCTGCCCTGGGCAGGGACACCTCCCACCAGCCCAGGTTGCTCCAAGCCCCATCCAACCTGGCCTTGAACACCTCCAGGGATGGGGCAACCACAGCTTCTCTGGGCAACCTGTTCCAGTGCCTCACCACCCTCACAGTGAAAAGTTTCTTCCTGATATCTCATCTAAATCTACCTTCTTCCAGTTTGAAGCCATTCCCCCTCGTCCTATCATAGAATCATAGAATTATAGAATGGTTTAGGTTGGAAAGGACCTTGAAGATCATCGAGTTCCAACCCCCCTGCCACAGGCAGGGACACCTCCCACTAGACCAGATTGCCCAAGGCCACGTCCAACATGGCCTTGAACACCTCCAGGGGTGGGGCCTCAACAATGTGCCCTTGTAAAAAGTCCCTCCCCAGCTCTCCTGTAGCCCCTTCAGGTACTGGGAGGCCGCAATAACGTCTCCCCGGAGCCTTCTCTTCTCCTGGCTGAACACCCCCAAGTCTCTTAGCTTGTCATGAAGCATGTCCATAGTTCACATAAGCCACCGCCATTGGCAGAGGGTCCATGTGCAAGCGACACAGCGATTCCCAGCGCTGCTCTTCCACACCAGACCCTCTCCATATCCTTCTTGCAGACCCGGTTGCTTCCCAGCGGGTTCCCCTCCGCTTGTCAGACGGCCCGCACCGCTGCGCCGGCAGGGTTGAGGTCTTCTACAAGAACCAGTGGGGAACGGTGTGCGATGACCACTGGGACCTGGAGAACGCTGGCGTGGTGTGCCGGCAGCTGGGCTGTGGTGCGGCACTGTCAGCCCCCGGGGCCGGGCATTTCGGGGCAGGATCTGGTCCCATCTGGCTGGACGACGTCAGCTGCATGGGGACAGAGGTCGCCCTGTCTTACTGCAGGTCGAAGGGCTGGGGAAAGAACAACTGCCACCACGGTGAAGATGCCGGCGTGGTGTGTTCAGGTGATGCCCTGTGGAAATTATGGGGCGGGGGGTGATGACAACACAAGGTCTGCAAAGCAATTCCGGCACAGAGCCCCCATGGCCCCAGCAAGGGATGGGTTTGTGGTTTGCCCCATCCAAGGGCACTGGAGGCTGGGGAGCAATTTGGGAAGCGGGCTTGGAAACGTTATCTGTGCTACCTCCACCTTCCTGAGATGCTGAAGCACTTCTGGGGGACGTGTAGACCCCTTGTGCCTCACATGCCTTCACGGTGAGCGGGACCCTGTGTGCTTCGCTTTGCCTGCATGTTTTAGGGACAGGGGCAGGGTTAGAGAAACGTGTTCTGCCGGCAGGGACTGTGAGACGCAGCTTTAGGCAGGGGAGAGAACAGCCAGGAGACACCCAGATTCCTCCTCATCACCAACACGAGAGACAGGATGGCTTCCATGCCCTTGCCTCTGGCGAGTCACCATCAGCTAGAAAACACTCTTTTATGGCCACAGACTGTGAGGCTCCAAAAGCTTGGAGCTTCAAAAGCTTGGAGCTTTGGTGGCTGATGGAGGTGCAGATGCTCACAGCAATTGGTAGATGCTGGAGCCACCTCCACCAGAATTGTCCCAACAGACATCGGCACACAGGTGTGCTGAGCTCCCTCGGTTGTCACCACCATCGCAAAGAGGATGTGGTGCCCCATGAACACCAAGAAAAAAAAATTTCCTCCTTCTCCTGTCCCAACATCCTCAGGATCTCCAGCAACAGCTTGAAAGACTGTGGGCTGCTGGGACATGGCATCACCCCCGTCCCAGTCCCGAGGTGGCTGTGCATTGGTAGTGACTGGGCGCAGCCAACAAGCATGGTGGAGTGCAGAACGGTCCTGCAGAAGTGAGGGGCAAGGGGGTTTCATGGTCCACCTCTTGTGTCCTCTGTAGACTCATCCAGCCACCCTATGGCCATCCAAGCTGGTCCTGCAGAGCTCCGCCTGGTGAACGGCCCGAACCGCTGCTCTGGAAGAGTAGAGGTGATGCACGACCAGCAGTGGGGAACCGTGTGCGATGACGACTGGAACTTCCCTGATGCCAGCGTGGTGTGCCGGCAGCTGGGCTGCGGGACGGCAGTCTCAGCCTACGGCGCTGCTCACTTTGGCCGGGGATCGGGCCCCATTTGGCTGGACAATGTTCAGTGCAGTGGGACCGAAGGTGCCCTGTCCGAATGCCTGGCCAGACCTTGGGGTGTCAGCAACTGTGACCACGGAGAAGACGCCAGCGTTGTGTGCACAGGTAACATCACGCTTGCAGACCAGGAGGAGAAGTTCAGCAGAGGATGCTCTGCTCCGGGGATTCGTACCGGTTTCACAGCTGCAGCCAAGGACTGGGCAGCAGACAGCTGGGTGGGTGGGGGACCTTGTCCCCCTTGTCCCATCTCCTACAACATGCCATGCTGGCACTCTTTGGCACACACTGAGGAGCAGTGGGGATAATAGGAAGGGAACAATGCACTTTGGGCAGCACACAAAAAGTGTTCTCACATGGGCAGCAGGAAGAGAGGGGAAGCACAGGACTAGGTGCTAGATGCTCCTAGCAAGGTCCCAACCCACCACACAACGGGGACCAATAGCCCACAGGCTGTGCAAAGACAGGGTGCGGGGGCCCTGAAGTCTGTTTGAAGAAGGGGCACTGGCAACTGGAGGTCTGCAGAAAGTCTCTGCCTTTGGGGGCTGCTGTGGCCCCATGAAGGGTTTACGGATGGCCACCCAGGAGGACTGGAAAAAGGATTGTAGCCATTTATGGTTTGCTTATGCTCTTGTTGGACGTGCATGGGCTCTGAGGTTACACAGCTGGTTTTGCCTGCACCTGTGCTGTTTAGCCCCAAACATTAGATACTCCTCAATGGCTCTGTGTGGACATGGGAACGTCCATGGAGCATCCTCCAGCACAGGTCTCACCATGGTGGCAAGAAGAGGCACCATGCGGGAGACCTGGTCTAATGCTCCCCTTGTGTCTCACACCACAAGCAGGCACAGCCACCAACACACCGGTTCATCTGCGTCTGGAGAACGGCCCTGGCCGCTGCGCGGGGCGCGTGGAGGTGCTCTACAACCATCAGTGGGGGACGGTGTGTGACAACGGCTGGAGCCTGGCCGAGGCGGCGGTGGTCTGCCGGCAGCTGGGCTGCGGGACGGCTGTCTCGGCCCCAGGCTCGGCTCACTTTGGGCAAGGATCTGGCCGCATCTGGCTGGATAGCGTGAACTGCACAGGGACAGAAGCCACCCTCTCCGAATGCCAGGCCAGGCCGTGGGGATCCAACAGCTGTGACCACCACGAAGATGCTGGCGTGGTGTGCTCAGGTGATCCACGTTAGTTGGGATAAGTACTGTGCGGCGTTGGGGTGCAGGATCAGCTCAGCTGGGACCCCAGGACCCTCCCATAGTCACTACTGACCCCAGGATCCTCCCACAGTCACTGTTGACCCCAGGACCTTCCCATAGTCACTGTTGACCCTAGGATCCTCCCATTGTCACTACTGACCCCAGGCCCCTCCTATAGTCACTGCTGACCCCAGGACCTTGCCATAGTCACTGCTGACCCCAGGACCTTGCCATAGTCACTGTTGACCTCAGGATCCTCCCATAGTCACTGCTGACCCCAGGACCTTGCCATAGTCACTGTTGACCTCAGGATCCTCCCATAGTCACTACTGACCCCAGGACACTTTCTTAGGCTCCAAGCCCCAAGCTCTGGAACTGCAACCCCTCTTTATCCACACCAATGAGAAGCAAATCCCAAGCCAGCCCTGTCCATGCAGCACCTTTCCCAGGCAGCCAGAGGCTGCGCGCACA
The DNA here is from genome assembly GCA_008711295.1 of Anarhynchus alexandrinus. NCBI lineage: Eukaryota > Metazoa > Chordata > Aves > Charadriiformes > Charadriidae > Anarhynchus > Anarhynchus alexandrinus. The sequence goes on along the minus strand of VUYV01000639.1, from coordinate 173,602 downwards.
GAAGGATGCTCTGGTTTTCCCATGGCTTGGCACGTAGTAGAGCCCAACCGGAGCAGTGGGTGATGGTCAGGCATCAACGTGCCCCTTTCTCCCTTCACAGATGTGGACACTTCGGGGCAGCGTCTGCTGCGGCTGGCGAATGGCTCCAACAGCTGCCTGGGGAGAGTCGAGGTCTTTCACGACCAGAAGTGGGGGACCGTGTGTGACGATACCTGGGACCTCTACGATGCCGCCGTCGTGTGCAGGCAGCTGGGCTGCGGGACAGCACTGTCAGCACCAGGCTCGGCTCATTTTGGACAAGGCTCAGATCCCATCTGGCTGGATGACATTCACTGCCGGGGGACCGAGTCCACTTTGACCGAGTGTGAGCTGGGCAACTGGGGAGAGCACAACTGCGGCCACAGCGAGGATGCCGGTGTGGTGTGCTCAGGTAACAGCAGGCTTCGGGGACCAGGCCGGGTGAGTCAGCATGGTTGGTGTCCATCCAAGGGAGGGCTTGACAGGTGTTGGGAGCTGCTGTTCTACCCCAGGGCCGTGCCAGGCTCTCTCCTTTCTGCTCACTCTTCCCCATCCCCAGCTCCAGAGCATAAGTCAGCTTTCACCCAGCCGCTTGGCTTGGAGGTGAGCAAAAAATGCCACCCTGCCTTAGAAAGGAGTTATGCACCTAACTCATACTGATTTCATCTAGACTATGCCCCTCAGGCTCATCAACAACAGCACCCTGGGCTGGGCAAAGCCTTGCTTAAAAAAAATAATCCAGGCGCACCTTTCCTAGAGGCAGGAATGCAGTGCCACCATGGAGTCATAGAAACATAGAATTGTTGAGGTTGGAAGGGACCTTTAAGATCATCAAGTCCAAACATTAACCTAGCCTGGCAAAACCACTTCTGAACTGTGTCCCCAATTACCACGTCTACCCTTTTTTTAAACACCTCCAGGGATGGCGAATCCACCACCTCCCTGAGCAGCCTGTTCCAATGTTTCATAACCCTTTCAGTGAAAAAACTTTTCCTAATATCCGATCTAAACCTCCCCTGATATTGAACCCATTTCCTCTCGACTTATCACTTGTGACCAGGGAGAAGAGGTCAGCCCCCACCTCTCTACAACCTCCTTTCAGGTAGTTGTAGAGAGTGATAAGGTCTCCTCTCAGTCTCCTCTTCTCCAGGCTAAACAACCCCACTTCCCTCAGTCGTTCCTCATAAGACTTGTCCTCCAAACCCCTCACCAGCTTCGTTGCCAGGGAGGTGGGTGTGGGTCTACCATGAGCCCCATCTCACATATACCAGCCCTGTGGTGATGTTGCTTATTAAGACATACTGTACAAGGGGATGGAGTAAGGCAATCCATGCCTCGTAGCTGGTCACGGATGCTGGTGGCTTGCCTGCAGCAGGGCACCAGGAAAAAATGCGCGGGAGCAAGTCAGAAGCTCTCATCGTCATATGGGGTCAGAGGCACCACCTTACCCCCTTGCGCTCTTCCTTGCAGGCACAAACCCCTTGCAGGTGCGGGTGCAGGATGGCCCCGGTCCCTGCGCGGGGCGGGTGGAGGTGCTCTTCAATGCTACCTGGCACGGGGTGTGCAGCATTGGCTGGAGCTTGCTGGAAGCCGGGGTGGTCTGCAGGCAGCTGGGCTGCGGGCCAGCCCAGTCGGCGCCCGTGGGTGCCCAGCTCAGCTGGGGGCACGGCCATGCCTTGCTGGAGGGGCTGAACTGCCGGGGGACCGAGTTGCTGCTCCTGGAGTGCCAGCAGAGAGAGATGGGCCCGGGGCCATGCAGGCAGGGCTCGGCAGCCCATGTGGTGTGCACGGAGCAGAGAGGTGAGTGCCAGGGCCCCCCATCATCCCCTCTGACTGCGTCGGGGCCAACTCAGTGCAGACACATGGTGGGGTGAAGGCTCCTTTCTCCATCCCACTCTTGGCCTCCTCCCAGGCAGGCAGAAACGTTGCCATAAACCTTTTTGCTGGGAGGCATTAGGTGGGCAGGGTAGAGGCACCTGAAGGCAGCAGCTGGAAGGCAGAGGAGTGGGACCAATTGGGTGAAGGCATCTTGGTGGGCATGGAGAGCCGAGCATCCCTGGTGGACACGCGCTGCTTGCATTAGCCCAATGTGGGTGGTATCCATGCACCCATCCTCCTGAAGCAGAGAGTGAGCTGTCACTCCTGCTGAGGAGGGTCAGCCCAGCACCCCAGATGTTGCAATTCCCCAAAAACATGCAGCAGAAGGGAAGGGTGAGAGGGGCAGAGAGGGTCTGGCCATCCAACCAACCTCCTCTGAGCTTCACTCTTCTCGCAGACCTTATACAGTCCTGCTCGGTGCTGGCAGGCCTGCTTGGTGTGGGGGCAACGCTCTGTGGGACCCTGTTGGTCCTGTACCTGTGGACGAGGTGTGGAAGACGGGCTGGGCGCTCCCCAGGTAAGAGCAGGGCCACAGCACGTGGTGCACCTGGCCTGCTTGCAGAGCTGGCTGCGCTCCTGGCTGGCACGGATGCACACCAGCCCGGGTCTGGGGGTCGCACCCTCCATGCACCACCCTGCTCCCTCATTTTGCAGACAAACCACTTATAATGAAGACAGAGGACACCGGGATGTCATCTGAGGCTTAGGCAGCCACGCTCCTGGTGTCCAAGGCAAGGCTCCCTCTGGACCCCAGAAGACCCCGTTCTGTGGAGCCAGAAGAACAGAGCAGTTGCTGTGATGGTCAGCAGAGAAGATCCCCTCTGGCAGAGTGGAAACCCCTGCCCTGTGTGCCCCATAGCCCCTCAGCTCACCGTGCTGAGCCTCTGTGGGTCCCAGTTCCTCCATGCAGCACCACGAAGCCCCTTAGTCTCCAAGCAAGGTCTTCTCAGAATAACCCCTATATGGTCCTCTGGGTAGGCTGCAGCATCCTAACCCTGTCTGAACAGAGTCCTCTTATTCCCAGCCCTATAACTGCTATAATTCCTATTCCCAGCCCTATAGCCCCCTATAATCCCCTGCAGGTGGCACCCAGTGCCATCACCCTCACTGCATTCCCAACGGGATCATACCTGTTTTCCCTAATCTCCTATGGAAGTGAGGATTGTTTCCTCATCCAGGAGCAGGCGAGTAGGGTGCTCTCCTGCACTGTACGCAACCACCTTTGTGAAATGAGCGGTGCATTTAGAAGCCCATCCAGAATGGGGTGGAAACTCCCTCACCCGTTGTATTTATTCAATCCACTTTTGAATACCAGTAAAAACCCTGAAACCTGAAAGACTGAGAATGCAGCATTATAGAGATTCAGGGATATGGAGTGACTTGGTGAGGTGGAAGTGGTGGAAGAATAGGCCCCTTGGTTACAGAGGGATTGTAGATGATCGGGTCAGATACAGGAGACTCAAGATTGCTAACACTGGGTGAGATATTCTCCTGTCCACCAACAAAGAAGGGTCACGTTCCTAATGGAGCAACCCATGGAGTCCAGTCTGAGCCCCAAAATATCCACCACCTTTGTGAAGACAGGAGGGGCCATGGTCAGAGGAATGTCCCAGTGCCATGGGAGGGAATGAAGGGACCACAGGCTTGACCAGGTTGTGATGAAGGTGTGCCATGCAAGCCGAGTTGATCTCTGCACAAGGGCGTGGAAGGGAGAAGACACGTGTAATGGAAGAGTCGCAGCATGTATTTCAATGCCCTTCAGGTCTAGCCTCCCACCTCTCCTTGCCTCCCAGCCAGTGGCTTGCAGCTGTGACCAGTTCACTTGTCCTAAGCCCCAGCCACAGAGCACCCCTGGCCAGGTGTCTCCTATCCACATGTGGCCGCAAGGTCATCTTCGGCTCCTCCACAGACACCCATCACTCCTGGGACTTCAAGGTTTCTCATCCTCCTGCTGGCACTCAAGCCTTCTCATCTTCCTGCTGGCTGCTCCAGCAGACCTGGTCCTCCAGCCTTGCCTGTCCCAAAGCTTACATCAAAGTCCCAGGGCTCCTCCTAGCTCTGGACAGAGTGTCGTCAGAACAGGGGAAAACAGAACCTTGGATGCAGATTTGTGCAATAAAATATGTGCACCGTTTGGAGAAAGTCTTTGTTATAAAGCTGTGATGAGTTGATGCTCTTCAGGGCTTCAACATCATGCAGGATCAGCACCTGCTAGACCCCAGCTCGGGCCACGGGTTACACTGCAGAGATGCTCTGCAGGGACTGCAGTATCTCAAGAAGGGGTTTCAGACTTCCCAGGGGGACACAACACCCAAATTCAAATGGAGCAGAAGGAACATAGGACACGACTAACTTCCAGAGTGGCCGTTTGTCCAAACTGTGCAAACAGCCCCAGGAGAAACACCCTTGCCCAGAGCTGCATCGCCCACATCAGGCTACGACAGTTCGCAGCATTTCTGTGCCGGTCGGTGTCGGGAATCTCTTTGCTGCCGGTCTGTTTGTTTGCAAAGAAGGGGAACAAAGTCCTTGGGCTCACCGAGCCTCAGTACAAATGAATACAGTCACCTTTCCCAACTGCTCGACTTTTAAGAGATGAGTTTTGACTTGTTTCCAGCCTAATTTTCACCCACTCATTCTTGTACCTTTGTTTAGTACACCTCTTTTGCCTTTTGGTCTTCAGCCCTAGTTCTGGGGTTTGGGTTTCTCCTGTTCCTGTTTCATCTCCCTGCAGGCAGCAATCTATTCTCCGCTCTACTACCCCTCTCAGGTTTTGCCAGGCTGAACAGGTTAAACTCAGCCTGAGACCTTCCTGGCCACGCTGTCCTCTTCCCATTACATGCTCCAGTTTTGCTTCTTATTTTCGCCCAGACACGGGCAGAACCATCCACCCTGTTTCTGGCAGGGGTCACATCCTTGCCCAATGCGAACCCCATCTTCAATGCACCACCAGCACAGCACCCACCTCCACCTGAACCCTCCCATTCAGAGCAACAAGTGACATTAATTTGATGACCCTTCTGCAAAACTCCTTCTTTCCAGCAGCACGCTGCTCTGCCTTTCCTTGCACGACTTCAGCGTGCCACCACGAAAGGACGGGAGGACAGCAAACTCTTCCATCTTCTCAGCATCTCAGGACATGCTTGGGGCAGCGATTTGCAAGGGACATGCCTGGAGCATCATCTGCATAACAGCAATTGGGAAGCAAACTGCTAATCCAAAAAGGACCTTTGGAGTCTTGCAAGTGCAGCCAGGGTAGGATAAGACAATGGCAGTTCCCCTTGTTTTCCATACCTGACCGAGCTGTCCAAAGCATCGCAAGGTGGCTGTGAGACCCCCTCTCATCACAGATGGCGTCCAGGCTCGCCTGATGGCAAATGGCTACAGTGCAGGTGCTGGCTCCAGCCTCCACAATAAAGCCATTTCCAGCCTTTAGTGACCTATTTTCTTGCAGTGGATGGCCCCTCACCTCCCCAAACCCAACCAGATGCTTTTGAATGAAGCTAACATAGCTCTGTTTCCCCAGTTCTGTGCCTAAAGGCTTGATTTAGCCTGTCAAAAATAGATAACTTGTACCACGGCAGCCGAAGTGCCCGCAGGGGCTGGCACGTATGAGACGGGACCTGAGTGTCGAGAGGGTTTTGTTTGCTCCACGTTTTCCTGGAACAGCTCGCTGTTTCGCAAGCCGATGACAAGACTGGCCGCTGCATGGGGCAGCGGGTCACCTCCTGGCAGAGCTTCACAGGAGGCGAAGCTCCCAGGGGGGAGCGGGGCGGAGGAAGAGGAGAGCTCGCTGCAGAACTCCCAGTTTGCCCTCCCAGTTTGCCAGTGGGACGCCGGGCTCCGCTGGCATCTCGCAGGAGGACAATCCACTCCAGCCTCCAGCCCGTGGCCAGGCTGCAAACATGGGGATGCTGAGCGGTCTCCATCCCTCGCCCAGCCACCCTGGGGGCAGAAAACCCACCCATGGAGGGACCAAGAGTGCAGCGACCCTCCTCCTGATGGCATGCCTTTGGGGTGAGTGGCGTTTGCCTTTGCTCCTGACCGCAGGGAGCCCATTGGCCACGTGGGCTCCTCCAGCCTGTTCAGCTAGCACTTTGTGGGGCACAGCAGAGGCTGGTTGGGGGTCCTGGGTTTTACTCGGGGGTCTCGGGCAGTGAAGAATGGCTTGTGATGGCTTTGAACGTGGGTGAAAGTTTTTTTTACGCAACGTCCGGAGCTCATTTACCTCTCCTGCACTCCAGGAGCCGTGCATTGCAGTTCTACTTCTGCACGCATGGTTTTGTCCCATAATCAAAGGCTCGTGCCCCACAATTAAAGGTTTGTGAGCGTTACAAGAGTGGAGGGAAGCATGCTTGATCCTGAAGCTGTCTCACAGCTGTCCACGGCCTCCTGCCCTGCTTTAATCTTGGCTTATCCAGGACCATCCATGGCAAACTCATGGTACTGAAGCATGGAGGGGGCTTGGTCAAACCCAACAGCACTCTGCATTGAGAGGGGAGGCTCCTCGTACGATGGCGAGGTGAGCAAGTAGGGACCCACATTGCCAGGACAAGGCTGGATGGCTCATGGCTGTGCAGCACGAGGAACCAAATATTTGTTGGGCTAACGGGGCAGAGAGGCAAGATGCCAGCAAGAGACATTGTGCTCAGGCAGAGCTGTAAAGAAGCTGCAGACCCTCCAGGTCCCTTATCCGCAGCCGTGGTTTGCTCTCAGACATTGGTGCAAGGATGGGGAAGAGCTCTGCTCCAAGAGCAATATCATGCTGATGGCTAATGGCAACTTTGCTTTCAAAATGGTTAAGAAAGGGCTTAGGGCTTTGTTGGAGCTGCCCTAGCTCAAAGCACAAGCTGGTTATTTGATTTGGGCAGCCTTCCTAGTGCTGATTCACATTCACAAAGGGCACGAGCAGAAACACTCTTCTGATTGGGTCTGGAGCGAGCAAAATTAGGAACGCGCTTTCCCTGCTGGTCAGGATTTTGTTTTCATTTCCAGGCTGATTAGTTGCTGAGGGCAGTTTGTACCACTGCCCCTTGGAACTAAAGTTTTGCTTTAACTCCCTTGGGTTTTCTCCTTCTTTGACGATCTATTCACAAACAGTACAATCTTCCCACTTTTTTTTTTTTTTTGGAAATTTCAGTACAGTCTTTGCCTCTTCAACGGTCAGTATCCCCTGGCTCGCTGGAGGCATCTGGGCTGGGACTTGTCCACAGTCAACACACACGCGGCCGGGCAGTGCTTGTAAGAAACATGCCAAGGAATATATCAACTCTGCTAAGTCTCAGCCACAGGGCTGAGATATTAAGATAAATTAAGTTAATAACTTAATTTAAGTTATTAAATAAACTTAATTTATTGTTAATACAGGCAGCCTCGTGGCTCCTAGTAAAAATAAGGAAAGCAGAGCAAAAAGCACAGGGGGAAAGCGGGGAAAGGATGAAACAGAAGACCCAGCCGTGGTCAGGACTGCGCTCTTAGCCTGGGGACAGGAGAGCTTGCAAACTCGCAATGCATCGGGTTCAGCCTCCTCGCAGAAGTGACTTTTGAGGGGCGGCTTTGCAAAGACGCTTCGTTGCAAAGAGGCTCTCCTGCTCCCCACTGCGCAGCCCCAGTGCAAGAGCTGAGCTACGCACTCCTGCCCCCGGCGTGCCGCAGCTGCCCAGGTGCTGTGCGTGTTTGAATGACCCAGGGATTTGATTTTTCACCTGTTTCATACTCTTTCTGGCCCCTGTGACTTCCCAAGTGCTACGTCTGGCCTCTCGCTTGCTGATAGTCAGACCCGCGCACAGATCAGTGCCTGAGCACTTCAGAAATCGTTATCCACGGTCAAAAAGCTTATTTGCACAACGCAATCGTATCCCTCTTGAACTTTTTTTTTTTTTTTCTGGTGACCCAGTTGAGCTCTCTATGTGACTAACTTCTAGTTACAGCTCCTTTCTGCACGGTCTCCCTTTGGTTAGTGCTCTTGCAAAAGCGTGCCTGTGGGACCAGCGGCAACCTCACGTCGTGGGTCTTTGTACTGCCAAGACCCTCAGTTCAAGCACTTTTCCACTCGTCTTCGCGAGGTTGCCACGCAGCTGGACCCCAAGGCATTACCCAGCCTTGACGGTGAAGTTACATCTTTGCTGCTTGTACAAAAACATGCATGAGCTCAAACACCCATTTTTTTCTGCCTATTGCGTGAGCAAGAAAAGGGCTCCTGGGGTGTGGGATCCACACTGAGGTCAGTTCAGGGTTTTAGATGCAGAGGTAGGGCGCGGTTGCCTACAGATGCCCAAGGCCATCTGAGGTGTCCAGGGCAGGTGTGGGATCATCAATACCACCTCTGAAACTATTTTTGGGGGGTAAGAGTCATCTCAAATGTGTGAGTGGCCGGGCCCCATCCACCCCCAGGGTTTCACCTCTCCTCCTCTTCCCCCTCTCGGCTTTGCAGGCACAGTCGCTGAGAGCCCAGGGGGGGTTCTTCGCCTGGTGGGTGGCCCCGACCGCTGCGCTGGGCGGGTGGAGGTGCTCCGCAACGGCACATGGGGGACCGTGTGCGACGATGGCTGGGGTTCCCCCGAGGGCCAGGTTGTGTGCCGGCAGCTGGGCTGCGGGACGGTGCTGTCGGTGGCACCAGGAGTTCGGTACGGAGAAGGAACGGGACAGATCTGGTTAGACGAGGTCAACTGCACCGGGGAGGAAAGGGACCTCTCTGAATGCCGAGCAAGGCCATGGGGGGAACACAACTGTCACCACGTGGAGGATGCCAGCGTTGAGTGCTCAGGTATTGCGGGACAGCAGCCATCTGGCTGTGCACCACCTCCACCCCTGCATCCCTTCCTGCTGTATTGGTGGTCACGCACAACCGTTCTCCAACTGTTCCCCTTGGGGCACCCCCAGACTCCAGCGTCACCGCTCTGGGCACCCTCCAGCTGTTCAACGGCCCCAACCGCTGCGCCGGGAGGGTGGAGGTGCTCCACAACCACATGTGGGGAACGGTCTGCGATGACGGCTGGGACCTGTTGGACGCGGAAGTGGTGTGCCGGCAACTGGGCTGCGGCACGGCACTGTCGGCCACCAGCGGGGCTCGCTTCGGGAGGGGCCACGATCCCATCTGGTTGGACGAGGTGAACTGCACTGGCACCGAGAACACCCTCTTCAACTGCCGGGCCAGCAAGTGGGGGGACAACAACTGCTTCCACGGGGAGGATGCTGGAGTGATATGTTCTGGTAACTCACCTTGAGGTGCAAGAGGGGTCAATGTCAGACTTTCAGGGTTTCCTAAGGGATCATGGGATGGCTCCTGCTTTCCCCGCAAGGGTGCTTGCCCGCGGCATCCCCTTTGCAGCTCTGGGGAGCACCGGCAGCGCACAGGCGGGCAAGTCACCCTGCAAAGCCTCCGTCCACCTCCTGCTGCCGTGGATCCAGTGCTGGACCCACAGGTGCCCAGAGAGGTTGTGGAGTCTCCTTCTCTGGAGATATTCAAAACTGCCTGGCCACGATCCTGTGCAACGTGCTGTAGGTGAACCTGCTTTAGCAGGGGGGGTGGATTAGATGATCTCTAGAGGTCCCTTCCAACCCCGACCATTCTGGGATTCTAAGCTGCAGGAACAGCAAAGGGCCATTTGTTTGCAGTCGCATGCATGAATTATGGAGAACCTACTTCAAAGCCTGGTTAGCCTTGGGGGAAAATAGGCTTTACTAGGCAAAGCTTTCTGTGGGCATAACTCACCCTCCCCAGCTCCTGCCCATCCAGCCAGGCCAGCTCTGTCTTGCCCGTCACCTGCACTTCAGGGCTTTTGGTGAAGTTTTTGATGCATATGTAGTGCAGCTCTTTTATTTGGGCTGTGCAGCAGGGAGCGAGAAAACACCTTTGCAATCAAGTACCTTTGCAATAAGGTGTCTTTGCAATAAAGCCTCTTTGCAAAGCCACCCCTCAAAATTCACTTTTAAGAGGATGCTGAGCATTGGGGCTACTTCGTCTCCAGTTTGGGCACTCACCATGCGCGGAGGATGCTCAGGCTGGAGCAGAAGCAGCCGTGGCTCTCCCAGTGCACTTACCCTTGTGTGTCGTTGGCAGCTTCGGGGATGTCCGTGGCCGCCGAGCTCCGCCTGGCCAACGGCTCAACGCGCTGCGAAGGCAGGGTGGAGGTCACCTACAACGGCACCTGGGCAGCCCTGTGTGGCGATGGCTGGGGTCTGGCCGAGGCTCGAGTGGTGTGCAGGCAGCTGGGCTGCGGGAGAGCGCTGTCGGTACCCGGCGGGTTGCATTTTGGGCCAGGACCCGGGAAAATGTGGCCCGAGAGCGTGAGCTGCGTGGGCACGGAGACTGGTCTCTCTGCGTGCAAAGCAAAGCCCTGGGTCAACGGCACTTGTCACCATGGGAGAGAAGCCAACGTGGTATGCGCAGGTAACCCCCTTGGGAGCAACCCAGCAGGAGAAGCGGTGGGTCTTGGTCCATCACCTTGATTTTCCGCCTCCACAAGCAGCCCCAGACAATGTGCCCTCTTTGTGGGCGTTTCCATCATGGGGTGGTGTGGGCTGTCTGGGGGCTGGAGAAATTTTGGGCATCCTCCTGGAGGGATCGGTACCAATGCCAGTGGGTGGGATGCTGTCGCGGTGCAGCTTGACGCTTCTCACCCCTTACACAGCCAGGCACTGGGGATCAGCCAGCTCCTTTTTCAGGTGATTAGATGAGTATGCAGCACTTGGTGCAACACTCAGCAACCTCAGAAGGTGCCAGAGCAGTTTTCCTTGCCCAGGGGTCACAGCATGAGGCCCTTCCCCATATTTCCCTCTTTCAGGTAACTTGGAGGGTGACCAGGTCCAGCTGGTGAACTACGGCAGTCGCTGTGCTGGTAGGGTCGAGGTCTTCCATAACAAGCAGTGGGGGACCGTGTGCGATGACAACTGGGACCTGCTGGATGCCGAGGTCGTCTGCCGGCAGCTGGACTGCGGGCGAGCGCTGTCGGCCCCTGGCGGGGGTCAGTTCGGGCGCGGGGTCGGCATCATCTGGATGGACGAGACGAACTGCACGGGGATGGAGAGCACGCTGTCCGCCTGCCGGGCTCGGCCATGGGGCATCAATAATTGCTACCACGGTGAAGATGCTGGCGTGGTTTGCTCAGGTGACCAATGTTCCTTCAGCATTGCTCTACGCAAGGCAGTGGTGGTGGTGGGGGGTCATGATAGCTGGTCTGTACCCCCAGGTAAGTCTGGGGGTGAGCATCAGTAGCCAGTGGGGTTTTCCTGGACCCTCCTTGCACCTGATTGTCCCATCAGAGGGCTACTCTTCCCACCTTCTGGAGAAAAGGAGGCTGAGACGAGACCTTATCGCTCTCTACAACTACCTGAAAGGAGGGTGTAGAGAGGGGGAAGTCAATCTCTTCTCCCAAGGAACAAGTGATAGGACAGGAGTAAATGGCCTCAAGCTGCACCAGGGGAGGTTTAAGATGGATATTAGAAAAAATTTCTTCACTGAAAGGGTTGCCAAGCACTGGAACAGGCTGCCCAGAGAAGTGGTGGAGTCACCAGCTCTGGAGGTATTTAAAAGACGGGTAGACGTGGGGCTGAGGGACATGGTTTAGTGGCGGTATTGGCAGTGTTAGGTTTATGGTTGGACTTGATGATCTTAAAGGTCCCTTCCAACCTAGACAATTCTAGGATCCCAAGGTGTTTATTTAAGGCGGTTGGAGACATTCCTACAGGGACCCCTATTTCCCACCCCTCCCAGAACCTTCCAGCTCTAACAACAGGATCAACTCATTGCTGGGAGGCTCATTGAAAGCAACCCGCCTGGCCAGCAATTCTTACAGGGATTGGGGCTGGGCTCCAGGAGGTTGCAGGACCAGTGTGGACCACCCTCTGTGGGGAGATGCTCTGGTGCAGGGTGCTCCTGGGGGGAAGTTTCAGCCCTCCTGTTCTCCCCTCCTCTGCTTTTTGACAGCTTGAAGAGGGCCCGGGAGTTTAACTGCAATATCATAAGCACGGAGGGAAACTGGCCGCCATCCGAAGGCATTGATAAATCTCTTGGATGTTTGCAGACTCAATCATCCCCGAACCAGTGCATCTCCGGCTGGCGAATGGTTCACACCGCTGCGCTGGCAGGGTTGAGGTGTTTCACCAGGAGGAGTGGGGAGCCGTCTGCGACCGCGGCTGGGATAAGCAGGACGCCGAGGTCGTGTGCCAGCAGCTGGGCTGCGGGACGGTGCTGCCAGCATTGGAGGGGGTGGACTTCGGCGCCGGACCCTCGCGCGTCTGGCTGGACAATGTGAACTGCCAGGGGACAGAGACGACCCTCACGAAATGCCAGGCGAGCCCGTGGGGAGAGAGCAGCTGCAGCCACGGAAAGCACGCCAGCGTGGTGTGCTCAGGTGGGTTTCACTCCGGCACCAGCAGTAGGTCAGGATGCACCGGTGGTATCCCCCATCCCATCCAGTTGGGAGGAAGGCGCCAGCTTCACCCCACCTGATGCTGGGTCAAGTGCCCCCAAGCCCTTTGAGAAGTATCTCCATGGGGTGGGGATGAGATGCTGTGGGTTCAGAGGTGACGTGACCATGCAGCACCGGCTATGTGCCAAAACGCAGGGTCCTTCCTCTTCCCGCAGAGGGGCTGGATGCTCTGAGCATCTCCCTGCCTGTTTGCAGGCTCGGCTGTTTCCAGCTTTGCCCCGGTCCGGCTGGTGGACGGCCCAGGTCGCTGCGCCGGGAGGGTTGAGGTGTTTCACAGTGAGAAATGGGGGACGGTGTGCGATGACAGCTGGGACTTCGCGGATGCCAAAGTGGTGTGCCGGCAACTGGACTGCGGGGTGGTGATATCGGCTCCACGGCGGGCTCACTTCGGGCAGGGACAGGGACCCATCTGGCTGGACGACGTGCGCTGCACGGGGACAGAGGCTGCCCTCTCCGAATGCAGAACCAAGGGCTGGGGCGTCCATGGATGTGAGCATGGAGAAGATGCCGGCGTGGTGTGCTCAGGTAACCACCACCCGTTGTGGCACCGGGAGCACCGTGCCAAACCTTTCCACAGTCCTCCTGCACTGGGGTTTGACTCTGTTTTCCCCTGTGGGTGCAAGGGCTTGCGATGCAGGAGCAGTTTGCAGCCAGCCTGGAAACTTTTTGCTTTGAAATCAGTCCCTCATGGTCCATCCTGGTGGAAGAGGGCCGCAACTGTACACAGACAGTCTGAGAAAAAGTCTGAGAAAAAACCAAACGCCTTGCCCATTTGCACCGCTATCACCAAAAATATGGTCTTTGGCTTTTAACTGATATGATTTATCACAAATCCTGGCAGTTAGCACGGGCCAGAGACCATTCCCATCAGGCAAATTACAACATGGCCACCTACTTCTTCACAGCGGGGCAGATTGCAGTATGAATGGGTCTTCTCCCATTATGGTCAGGGATGACTCCGATGCCTTTGGTTGATCCATGGTAGACGTACCCTGCGATGCTCAGAGCTGCATGAGCCCATGAAAGCCCATCTCCCATCCCTCTAGCTCCTCTCCAGCTCTGGCTTTCTGCCAGAGGAACCCCACAACCCATTTCAGTGGCTGTTAAGAAGCTGGGGCCACTGAGTTGCAACCAGGTTGCTTGAAATCAGGACGAACTTCGCTTAATATCCGTGTGTCACTGACCAGTGTTGAATCTTGTCACCCCATCATGGGAAGGTAGCATCTCACCTTAGTTGAGCTAAGAGATCCTACAGGAAAACCTGTGCCCTTCAGGAGCAGCAGCTGGAGGCCAGGCGAGGTATCCCAGGAGTCCCAAATAGCAGAAGGACACCTACATCTTGGCAACTGGGCCCTGCCCTATGTGTCTGCTTTAGGAGGGCAAACAGTATAAGGTCCATTGACTATAGTCTGGTCAAGCCCATGCTAATCAAGTCTTGGGCACGACTTGGGCTAGTTCATATCACACCTCAAAGGCCACCTCTGTCATCACAAGAGCATCCTCAACCCCCAAGGCTGCTCAGCCTCTGGTGTGAACCCACTACTGTCAGCTGGAGGTTTCATGGGGCAGGAGGTATCTTCTTAATGTGTGTACGCTCTCTGGTGTTGTAGAATCGGGGATCTCCGACCTCGGAACCCTCCGCCTGGTCAACGGCTCAGACTCATGCTCTGGGAGAGTTGAAGTGTTTCACGATGAGCGCTGGGGCGGCATCTGCACTGACGGCTGGGACCTGGCTGAAGCCCACGTGGTGTGTCGGCAGCTGGGCTGTGGCACGGCGCACTCGGCTGTGGGGTCTACCCAGTTTGGGACAGGAGATGGCCTTATCTGGGTGGATGCCGTGGAGTGCACCGGGACGGAGGGGGCCCTCTTCGAATGCAAGGTCAAGTTCTGGGGCGCCAAGAGCTGCAAGTCGAAGGGGCACGCCAGCGTCTCGTGCTCTGCGGCCGCAGGTCAGTGGCGGTGAGTCAGGGATCGGTCCTCCCTTGGGGGAGGCTGTGCAGTTTGACCAAATTTGCCCATCCAGTTCCTCCTTGTCATGGCTAAACCACCCCTTGTTCCTGCGGTCCCACCAGGGAACACAAGGTGTTTTCCGTTTCGAGGTCTACCAGTCTCTGGCATCCCTGAGGCAAAGTGCTTGGAAATCCCAAGCCTGGGATTCCCAAAAATCCCAAGCCCGTAAGACGTAGGCTTTCCATCACACACAAAGAGCCCACCAAAGAGGGTGCCCACCAGGGCTTCAGCTGCCCCTGTGGGTATTTTTGATACGTGCTACCGCACAGCCTCTAGTCCTCAGGGAGTCCTTTCTCTTCACCAAGCCATTCCTTGCTCAGGTGCATGATGCACTTGATGCCTCCTTGCCTGCTTGTTGTCATGAGGATACTCTTATCACAGGAGCTCCTCGGTAACTTGGCCAGGTTCACAATCTACTGGGCATGGGCCTAGCAGGCTTGTCCCAAAAGGTGTTCATGCATGCACACCCAGGTGCAGCAGTAGCAGAAATGCTACATGCTGGTGGACACCTTGCAAGACCCCTCTCAAGGGGAGGTCCACCAGGTTGCCAGGCACCGGACAGGCAGGCATTTCTGGCCAGGATTTATTGTCCTCCAATTCTGTCTTTAGATGTGGGCCCAGGGAGCTTGGAAGCCCTACGGCTGGTGAACAGCCCGCACCGCTGCGCCGGGAGGGTGGAGGTCTTCCACAACCAGCAGTGGGGGACCATCTGCGATGACGGCTGGGACCTGAAGGACGCAGCCGTGGTGTGCCGGCAGCTGGGCTGCGGGACAGCCATGTCAGCCCCAGGTTCATCTGTTTTTGGGCAAGGATCTGGCCTCATCTGGCTAGATGGGGTGAGTTGCGTCGGGACAGAAGCCACCCTCGCTGAATGCCCGGTCAAGCCTTGGGGACACCATGCATGTAACCACATGGAAGACGCCAGCGTTGTGTGCTCAGGTAATCCTCACCACATGTTTTCACTGTAAGACGGACCAAGCCCCGTCCTTCTGCAGGCTGGGAACAGCTCGGGAAGAAGCTGGCCAACAAATTGCCCAGATTGGTAGAATCCACGTTAAAATAAGAATGTTCAGAGACAAGGAAAAATACGATACGCTGGGATAAAAGTAACATGGCTTAAGACACGCCTCAGCGTCTGGTACTATGGGAGGTGTCTGAGATGTTTTCATGGGGTGAAGCACCTTGTGCTGCTGGCACTGTGAAATGCCAGGATACGCAGATAAATGCAGAAAGGTGCACCAGAACCAGCTGCTCTCATGCGATACACCACTTTTGAGCTAGCTGCTGCCAGTCTAGTCTTGGCCTTAGAAGGTCAGCCTCCACAAACAGGTCAATGTGGGCAGTCAGAAGCAGTCAGGACAGGGACAACCAGAAAAAGATCCTTTGCCATTTCCTCTAGGGCAAGAAGTGGGCAGTGCCAGGTGAACCTAGGTGATGCAGCTTCCAAGCAAGGGGGAAGGAAAGCATGGAGAAAAACTGGGAAGGACCCTTGTGAATCCCTTCTTCCCAGCACCTGTCCTTCAGGTGGAGACATGTGCTTTCTCCTGTCCCAACCTCTGAACCAGACTGCAACCAGCCTCAGGGTGCAAATGGTGGAAGGGACCTTCTGCAGCTCCTGGCACCCTGCAAAACCCCCTGTGTCACTTTGCTAAAGGGCAAGGGGTGAACAAAGTCTCTGCAGCACCACGATCCAGAACTGCCGTAGGGATGTCCCGTCTTCTCCAACACAGCAGATGTCAAGATGCACACACATCCCTAATAATGCCCATTTTTTGGTATTTTTCAGGCTCGGGGATTGCCAGCATCCCCAGGCTTCGCCTGGTGGGTGGTTTGAGTGAGTGCGCCGGCAGGGTTGAGGTGTTTTACAACAACGAGTGGGGGACGGTCTGTGACGACGGCTGGGATCCGAACGACGCGGCGGTGGTCTGCCGTCAGCTGGGCTGTGGGGTGGCCCTCTCGGCCCCCGGCTCGGCTCGGTTTGGATGGGGAGCCGGCCCCATCTGGCTGGACGATGTGAGCTGCACGGGGCAGGAAACCGACTTCTTTGAGTGCCGAGCCAAGATGTGGGGTGTCCACAACTGCCACCACGGGGAGGATGCCGGCGTGGTGTGCGCAGGTGAGAGCCGGGATGAGGCTGGGCAGAGGCAGAGCTCCTGCCGGTACCCAGGGCCAGGCAGCTTGCCCCCTTTGGAGGAGATGCCGTGTGCAGGGCTGGTGTAGGGGCTTCCTGCAGCTCTCACCCATGTGCATCTCCTGGACCTTCACCTCAAGGCCACGAGCAAGGTCCTGCACCTGGGTTGAGGCAAACCCCACCATCAGTACAGACTGGGGGATGAAGGGATTGAGAGCAGCCCTGAGGAGAAGGACTTGGGGGTACGGGTGGATGAAAAGCTGGACATGATCCGGCAATGTGCGCTGGCAGCCCAGAAAGCCACCCGTACCCTGGGCTCCATCCCCAGCAGCGTGGCCAGCAGGGCGAGGAGGGGGATTTTGCCCCTCTGCTCTGGGGAGACCCCACCTGGAGTATTGCATCCAGCTTTGGAGTCCCCAACATCAGAAGGACACGGAGCTGTTGGAGCGGGGTCAGAGGAGGCCACAAAGATGCTCCGAGGGCTGGAGCCCATCTGCTGTGAGGACAGGCTGAGAGAGTTGGAGGTGTTAAGCCTGGAGAAGAGAAGGCTCCGGGGAGACCTTATAGCGGCCTTTCAATATATATATAGGGGACTTCTAAGAAAGATGGGGACAGACTTTTTACCAAGGCCTGTAGTGACAGGACAAGGGGCAAGGATCTTAAACAGAAAGAGGTTAAATTTAGATTGGACATAAAGAAGAAATTCTTTACTCTGAGGGTTGGTGAGGCACTGGAACAGGTTGCCCAGAAAAGCTGTGGCTGCCCCATCCCTGGAGGCGTTCAAGGCCAGGCTGGATGGGGCTTTGAGCAACCTGGTCTAGTTGAAGATGTCCTCGCTTACTACAGGGGAGGTTGGACTAGGTGTTCTTTAAAGGTGTCTTCCAACCCACGCCGTTCTATGAGTATTGGAAGTGTTCAAAGTCAGGCTGGACGGGGCTTTGAGCAACCTGCAAGATGTCCCTGCCCGTGGAAGGGGAATTGGACTAGATGGTCTTTAAAGGTCCCTTCCAACCCAGCCAGGCATCAACGCCGAGGGTTTTGTCTTCCCCAGTAAAACAGCAGCACTCAGCCATGCCAATACCTTTTGTATCCAATGCTATCAATGCCCCAACGCCGGCTCTGCCCTGCTCCTCCCTGGAGGCACGTGGGATGCTGCAGGCGAGGGTGGTCCAGGGACGTGGGGGAGCCCTGCAACCACATGCCCACCTATTTCCCTCTCCCCAAAAGCAGGCAACTCCAGCTCAGCCGACCTCCGGCTGGTGAATGGGCCACACCGCTGTGCCGGGAGGGTGGAGGTGCTCCACACCGGGCACTGGGGGACAGTCTGCGACGATGGCTGGGACCTGAATGACGCAGCGGTGGTGTGCAGGCAGCTGGGCTGCGGCAAGGCCATGGCAGCCTCTGGCCGGGCTGTCTTTGGGCAGGGGACGGGTCACATCTGGCTGGATGACGTGGCCTGCACCGGGAGTGAGGATGCCCTCGCCCAGTGCCGAGCTCGTCCCTGGGGACAAAGTAACTGTAACCATGGAGAAGATGCCAGCGTAGTGTGTTCAGGTACGTCCCACCCCTGCCACACGGGGTGTCCCAGGGGAGCCGGGGCGGGGTGTCCATCCTGCATCTCACTGCCTTCGAGGTGATGCTGCAGTGGGATGGTCAAGCCCTTCCTGGAGGGGTCCTTTAATCCCAGCCTTGGGCATTGCCACCAGCACCACATGTGCCCCCAACCCATTATGATGGTTCTGCGGTGCTTCCAGACACTGGTACAACCAACACATCGACTGTCCGGCTTGTGGACGGCCCGCATCGCTGCGCCGGGAGGGTGGAGGTCTTTCACAACCAGCAATGGGGGACGGTCTGTGACGACGGCTGGGACCTGAGGGACGCGACGGTGGTCTGCCGGCAGCTGGGTTGCGGCGAGGCCATCGCGTCCCCAGCAGGGGCTTCCTTCGGGAGGGGGCCGGATCCCATCTGGCTGGACAGGGTCGCCTGCATCGGCGGGGAGAACGCCCTTGTGGAGTGTCGGGCCAGGCCCTGGGGAATCAACGGCTGCAGCCACGAAGAGGATGCCGGCGTGGTCTGCTCAGGTGATGCTCATTCCTGCAGGGTCCTAAAAGCACAGTTTGGAGCCTCCTCACGCACCTGAAACCAAGTCTTTTCCTCTCCAACCTGACCTTAGGAGCATTGGCTGAAGAAAGGAGATTTACAGGTCATGGGGGCTCGTCCCCTTGGCAGATGGCATTGGTCCACTGTCCCCAAATCCCAGTAGCTGCCCCAATACAAAAGCCCCTTGTGCAGACCCCCCATCAGGGACTGAGTCTGGAGGCCAAACGTAGGAGCCTGGTGGTGCTTATGAAGCCCCAAGGGCCATGCCTGCCTGCACATCTCTGCAGGCAGGGCTCAAGCCAGGATCTGTCCTCCCATCCCACCGTGGCTGGGCATCTGCCCTAGGTTTGCACTCCTGCCGCTGCCACCAGAAAGCCCCCACTCTGGACACGCGGTCCTCTTGTCCTCAATGCTGCGTCGCCTGCTTCTGTGCCCCCAGGTGTGGCCAGGGCAGAGGTCCGCCTGGCAGAAGGACCGAACCGCTGTGCCGGGAGGGTGGAGGTGTTCCACGAGGGGCAGTGGGGGACAGTCTGTGACGATGGCTGGGACCTGAACGAGGCAGCGGTGGTGTGCAGGCAGCTGGGATGCGGCAGGGCCACGGCTGCCTACAGCCGGGCTCGCTTCGGGCAGGGGACGGGAAACATCTGGCTGGATGACATGAGCTGCACTGGGACCGAGGACAACCTGGCCCACTGCCAAGCTCGTCCCTGGGGACAGAGTAACTGCAACCATGGAGAAGATGCTGGCGTGGTGTGTTCAGGTACATCCCATCCAGTGACACAGGGTACTGGGGGGGAGCACAGGAGGGTCTATCTGGCTGCCTCCGGGATGATGCCAGCTCTGGAATGGTGTGTCTTTTGGGGAAGGGGGCTCGCAAAGGATTGTGGCCTCTTTTTGGCCAGGCTTGTCCCCAACCCAGCAACAGGTTCCCACCCCATTCACAACCAACATCTCATTGAACCCTTCACACGCCCCCTCCCTGTGGCACTAAGCAAGCCAAGCCCTGTCTTGATGGGACCACCAAATCCCCAGCCTGGTCTCCACTGCCTGGTCCACACACTTGCATGGAGGAGACACCACAATTTTAGTGTATGAAGGAGCAACTGAAGCCCATATCTATGGCTGTGTTCCTCTGGAAGTGTTTGGGGCAGGTTGCATCCCTTGCTCAGGGGGGAACCATGACGACTCTTTATTTGCACTCTGGGTTCTGATTTGGGGATCATTTGTTTGGCAAGGTGATGGGTGCCCTGTTCTCCTTTCCCAACTGGCTTTCTCCCAGCAGGTGCCAACATCACGGATGAGGTGCAGGTCCGCTTGGCTGACGGCCCAAACCGCTGTGCCGGGAGAGTGGAGGTGTTTCACGAAGGGCGGTGGGGGACCATCTGCGATGACAGCTGGGATTTGAAGGACGCCAAGGTGGTCTGCCGGCAGCTGGACTGCGGGACAGCTGTATCAGCCCCAGGCCAAGCTCACTTTGGGCAAGGGTTGGACCCCATCTGGCTGGATGACGTGGACTGCACCAGCATGGAAACCACCTTCAGCCAATGCAGCCTCAGCAGCTGGGGAGTCCATAACTGCAACCACGAGGAAGACGCGGGAATTGTATGCTCAGGTGGTCCCCAGGGAAAACGCTCAGATTCCCCATAAAAGGGTTTTATCAGGGACTGGGAGGCTGGCAGCGCTGGTGGGACATCGGTGATGGGAATGACCTTGCAAGGGAGCTGGGGGGGGTAAATTGTGCAGCAGGTACAGGTGGCAAACTGCATGCACGCCCATCCTTGCACTCACGTGTGCCTCGCACGCCCCTCTCCGTCTGCCTGCTGGGTCGGAGGGGACATCTCAACCCCTTTGCTCCCTCTTGCAGGCATGAACCCCTTGCAGGTGCGGGTGCAGGACGGCTCTGGTTACTGCGCGGGGCGGGTGGAGGTGCTCTTCAACGCTACCTGGCACGGGGTGTGCAGCATTGGCTGGAGCTTGCTGGAAGCCGGGGTGGTCTGCAGGCAGCTGGGCTGCGGGCCAGCCCAGTCGGCGCCCGTGGGAGCCCAGCTCAGCCGGGGGGACGGCCGTGTCTTGCTGGAGGGGCTGAGCTGCCGGGGGACCGAGTCGCTGCTCCTGGAGTGCCAGCAGAGAGGGACTGGGCTGGGGCCGTGCACGCACGGCTCGGCAGCCCATGTGGTGTGCACAAAGCCAAAGGGTGAGTGCTTGGGATGCTCTGTTGTGTTCGTGCTGGGTAGGGGAGAAAAGGTCCCGAGGCGAGAAGAAAGTGGGAAGGTGGCACATGTTCATCCCAGCCAGCTCTTGAAGGCCTTTCCTGGGGGATGTGCCTCCTTTTACATCACCCTTGGGAGCATCAGAGATGCTTTCCCCACTCAAAACACATTCAATCCCTCCCATTTCTTCTTGGAGCCCAAATTTCCTTATCCCCCCCAATCCTCTGGGCTCCCTCCAGGACCAGGCCTTGTTTCTCATAGGTTGTGGTAGAGCTGGGACAACTTTGATGGATGGAGGAGGGTCAGAAATAGGCTTGTGTGAGATGTAGCACGCCAAATGCATACACAGGACAACACATCGGGGAGCTGATAGAGGTTGTAAGAGCAGCAGGAATGTGCAAGATCACTCCAACCCTCCCATCCCATCACCCACCCAGGGAAATTGGTGCCCAACTAGAGAGTTGGGCAGGGAGGAACCTAATGAAATTCAACAAGGGCAAGTGTAGGGTACTGCACCTGGGGAGGAACAGCCCCATGCATCAGTACAGGTTGGGGGCTGACCTGGAGAGCAGCTGTGTGGAAAAGGACCTAGGAATCCTGGTGGACAACAGGATGACCATGAGCCAGCAATGTGCCCTGCTGGCCAAGAAGGCCAATGTTATCCTGGGGTGCATCAGGAAGAGTGTGGCCAGCAGGTCGAGGGAGGTCATCCTCCCCCTCTACTCTGCCCTGGGGAGGCCGCATCTGCAGTATTGTGTCCAGTTCTGGGCTCCCCGGTTCAAGAAGGACAGGGAACTGCTGGAGAGGGTCCAGCAAAGGGCTACAAAGATGATGAGGGGACTGGAGCATCTTTCTTATGAGGAAAGGCTGAGGCACTTGGGGCTTTTTAATCTGGAGAAGAGAAGACTGAGGGGGGATCTTATCAATGCTTATAGATCATTAAAGGGTGGGTGCCAGGGGGATGGGAACAGTCTTTTTTCAGTGGTGCCCAGTGACAGGACAAGAGGGAACGGGCACAAACTTGAACATCGGAAGTTCCATCTAAACATGAGGAGGAACTTCTCGACTTTGAGGGTGGCAGAGCACTGGCACAGGCTGCCCAGAGAGGTGGGGGAGTCTCCCACTCAGAGGCATTCCAAACCCGCCTGGATGCCGTCCTGTGCAACTGCTGTAGGTGACCCTGCCAGAGCAGGGGGGCACTGGATGAGCTCCAGAGGTCCCTTCCAACCCTCACCACTCCTTGATTCTGTGAAATGGGTCTTACTGTGAAACCCAATTAAGGAAAGCCCATCTGCAACACCAGCTGAGCTGCTGGGGAGGTAGTCAGGTTGCGTTCAGCATTAGGTTTTCTGGCATACTGTCACTGGTCTTGGCTGGAAATGGAATCCCAAGTCTGCTCTCCCCCCATCTCCAGGTGCTTCACCCTCCTGCACGGTGCTGATAGCGCTGCTGACCCTGGTGATGCTGCTGAGCGGGGTCCTGCTGTGGCTCAACCTGAAGAGGAGGTGCATGGCAGCAGCCCAGGCTGGAGGTGACAATCCCATCCCTGTGTCGTGTCCCCCCACCCTGCCACCCCAACTCACGCTCCTCGCTCCGGCCACCCCAAAACCCAGGGGGACACGGAGACGGGGATCAGCTCAGCAGCTGCCAGAGCCCGGTGACAGCCCAGTGTCCCCTCCATTTCACAGCCCGTCGGCACCCCAGGGTGCAGAGCCCATCAGGGACCTCCTTCCAGCCCATGGGGGCCATCTACCTCCCCACCAAGGCAGAAGCCCCCGAGGATGCTGACACCGAGACGATGCAGCTCATGAAGGAAGACACTGCCTCATAATGTCAGACCCCCCCGCAAGCTCGTGTTCTGGGGGTCACACCAGGCTCCTGTTATCCCCCCTTTTTCCCTAATCCACTTTCCCAAAGACTGCAAAGCAGCAGGACATTTCAAACCAGCCGGTAACAAGGACTTATATGAGGAGCCCCGAAATAGCTGGCCAAGAGGGGTCTCCCAGGCTGGTGAGGTTTATTTAACTGGCCTCGGCACCCTCCGGGCAGCCCCCGCAGCTCAGGAGGAGCCCTATGAACTGGGCAGGCGGCGCACGGCTGAGCTAAAGGAGCAGAGAAGCAGAAGGAGGCGCACAAACAAATTAAAAGGGGATACCCAACCCTCCAGGCATGACGGGTGTGAGTGCTGGGGGGGACACGACGATTTGAGCTGTTTCTGTGCTCCTCTGCCACGGCCAGACCTTGGATGGAGGCAAGACCCCCTCATTTCTTGACCGTCCCTGGTGCCAGAGTTGCACAACCCCACAACCCCAAATACTCAGCCGTCCTCCCTGGATGCATTTTGGGGCAGCCACAGAGCCCCATTTTCCTTGCCCCGTGCCCCCAACCTGTGACCATCCCTTGGGGACCCAACTGTGGAGAACCTCCCTTCCGAGGTTCTTGGGGCACAAGGCGTGCTCTTGCCTGGTAGCTCACAGTTCTCTGCTAGCACATCATGCCTAAGAGCACATCCCAGTGCAGAGGGACCTCACTCTCAGCCTTGTCTCGGGGTCCATCAGGCTCCCAAACTGAGGGCAATGCCCCCAAAGCACCTGGGATGATGGGAGGGATGCCAGGAGGCCCAACAATCAGAGGTCCCAACAGCAGGAGATGGCACCTGCCAAGGCAACTGCTGCCTTCCTTGCCAGAGATTGAAGTAAACATGGGTACATTGTGCCCAGTCCTCTCTCCAGCTTCCCCAGGGATGAATGACATCTCCAAACCAGGGAAGGCACAGGACTAAAGGTTTTGCCACATTTCTCCTCCTTCCTGTGATGCTTCAGAGGGGCTGGAGAGCACCATCCCCAAATTAGGAGCAAAATCAGAGCCAGGACTGCTTGGGGTCCATCACATCCAGAAATACACTGAAAACCCCTCATGTGAGCCCCCATGCTCCTCACCCAGGCGAAGCTGTCCCCTAGATCCTGCCAGCTAAACTCCAGGGGCTCACCATGTGCTGGAGCAAACATCTCAAAATGGATTGGAAAAGCTGGGCAGCACCAGCATGACATCACAACCCCAGGCTATGGCTGGGAGAGGAGCAGGGGGTCCATAGGACATCCAAGCAGCACAAAACCTGAAATTTCCTCCAGCAGTGAGGCCATCCCTTTCCTTGCCAGCTATCAAGCTGGTGTTGGCCATAAGGTCATCATGTAGTGACCTTATCCATCGCTTGGTGACCACCATCGCTTGGTGATCACGCAATGCCTGATCCCAGCACAGGAGAAAAGCTGATGGGCATCTCTGGGAGCGTCCACGCTGGGGCTTGAACCACCAGAGATCATCCTCTCCCCCCATCTGAAACGAAGCAGATCACAAAGGTAAACCTCTCTTTGGCCTTCAGGATGCAACAGGCTAGAGATCCCATGGGGCAGGATGCCATCAAAGGCTGGGGCTTGTCCAACCGTGAGGGCGCACAGAGTCTAGCTACCACCTCCCTAGTGCCACCTGAGATGCCCTCAATCACCCCAGACACTCATAGGGGCGCTGGCATATAGGACATAGGGACTATAAGAGATGCAAGCTCTCCTGGAAGAGGACCTGAAGGTCAACTGGGTACCCCAGATCATCTCTGATAGCCTCAGTGGTTGAATGCAACCCCAGATCTCCATCAACTACTTGAAGCGCTTGGTTGGGCTGCTCCTACACAGGCAACATGCATCATTGGAGGTGCCCTCAGGTGGGTGAGACACCCACAGAGGCAAAAATGGGACATGGAAGAGACCTGGAGTAACCTAAATGACACTAGGTAGGCAGCCACCTCCTGCCACCAGCACCATCAGGTGTCCTTCAAATCCCATCCCCCAGGTTTTTCCTTTTTTATGAGATTTCCCCCCTCTGCTCAGGACCAAGAGTAAAGGTGAGGGTGAGTTCAGGTGGGATATGGCCTAAAGGGAGCTGCCTCTGCTCTGGGGTTGGGGTGAAGGGGCCTCCACTGCTACAACATACATGATGTAGGTGCTTCATGGCCAATACGACATCTCTAGCGTCTCATCACAGAATGGTCAGGGTTGGAAGGGACCTCTGGAGATCATCTCGTCCAACTCCCGCTGAAAAAAAGACTGTTCCCATCTCCCTGGCACCCTCCCTTTAAGGATTTGTAACCATTGGTAAGATCCCCCCCTCAGTCTTCTCCAGATTAAAAAGACCTAAGTCCCTCAGCCTTTCCTCATAAGAAAGATGTTCCAGTCCCCTCATCATCTTTGTAGCCCTTTGTTGGACCCTCTCCAGCAGTTCCCTGTCCTTCTTGAACCGGGGAGCCCAGAACTGGACACAATACTGCAGATGTGGCCTCCCCAGGGCAGAGTAGAGGGGGAGGATGACCTCCCTCGACCTGCTGGCCACATTCTTCCTGATGCACCCCAAGATGCCATTGGCTGCCTTGGCCAGCTGGGCACATTGCTGGCTCATGGTCATCCTGTTGTCCACCAGGACTCCCAGGTCCCTTTCCACACAGCTGCTCTCCAGCAGGTCAGCCTCCAGCCTGTACTGATGCATGGGGTTATTCCTCCCCAGGTGCAGTACCCTACACTTGCCCTTGTTGAATTTCATTAGGTTCCTCTCCGCCCAACTCTCCAGGCTGTCCAGGTCTCACTGAATGTTGGCACAGCCTTCCGGTGTGTCAGCCTCCCCTCCCAGTTTTGTGTCATCAGCAAACTTGCTGATGGTATACTCTATCCCTTCATCCAAAGCTTCAGCAAGCCTTAAAGGGTGAAGGACCCTCACAGGCAGCCTGCTCCCAGAGCTGTAGGTGCACCCCACCTTCTCCAGAAACACATGGACACAGCAGATCCCAGGATGGGAACCTGCTGAGATGTGTCCGCCACTGGCTGGGCTACAGAGGGTGTTCAGGGACAGGCTCAACCCCAAATCAAATCCCAACCTCATGACCCGCAGCCTGGAACAACATTTGGAAGAGGCAAGAGCTGCCCCAGTGCTGTCTCAAGGGCTGAAAGGGGAGGAAGTTGGGAAGCTGTGGAGCAGAGGAAAGAACAACGCGACCAGAAGGCCCACAACCATTTTTGCAGGGGGATCCACCAGCCCAAATCTGAAACACATCTTGCTGACCCATCTTGCAACCAACTTCTGCAGGGTACAGGCTCAGCAGTGCCATGCGAGATCCACCTCACACCCAGGATTTCATAGAATCATAGAATGGTTTAGGTTGGAAAGGACCCTGAAGATCATCGAGTTCCAACCCCCCTGCCATAGGCAGGGACACCTCCCACCAGACCAGGTTGCCCAAGGCCACATCCAGCCTGGCCTTGAACACCTCCAGGGATCGGGCCTCAATAACCTCTCTGAGCAACCTGTGCCAGTGCCTCACCACCCTCAAAGTGAAAAACTTTAATGTTTTAAATTCTAATGTTTAATCTAAACCTGCCCTCTTCCAGTTTGAAGCCATTCCCCCTCTTCCTATCACTACATGCCCCAGTAAAAAGCCCTTCCCCAGCTCTCCTGTAGGCCCCCTTTAGGTACTGGAAGGCCACAATAAGATCTCCCCGGAGCCTTCTCGTCTCCAGGCTGAACAGCCCCAACTCTTTCAGCCTCTCCTCATTTGGTGGGTCTCTCCTTCCCACCTCTGCCAGCAACATGCACCAGGTGACCTCCCACCCACGTCCGAAGGCTGCTGGGAGAAGATACTGGGTGGGAAGGAGGCAAGAGCAGCAAGGACTGTACCAGCACCAAAAGCCCACATCAAGACCCAGCTGGACATGGCTACGGACTGGAGGAGGCAACGAGACAGAGCCATCGTTAAATAACCATCCTGTAATTAGTGTGCAGAGCGCTGAGGAGTGCACACATCCCACCCCCGCCCCTGTTCCCAGCGCTACAGGGACCATAAGAAACAGGGGAATGAGGTGGGATCTGGGATCTCCGGGAGTCCAAGGGACGGAACAAGGGCACCAGCGTGGGCAAGGACAAGGCTCCTGTCTCGCCCTCGTGAGCAAAGGTCCGCGTGACGCCCTCTGCCCAGCAGCCATCAGCCAAGGAGGGACAAATCCAGGCTCCAGCAGCAGCACGGGGGTAGCTCTGGGAAGCAAGAGAGGAGGAGTAGGATGCAGAGGACTGGTTGTGTCTTGCTTGCCCGTACCCCATCCAGGTTCCTGCCTGGAAAGTCCCAGGAGCAGCTGGAGGACTTACAGCGCTGGGCGTCACGTGCTGAGGCTCCCAAAGTGGACGGCAACAGTGTGTCCCCCCCCCTTTCTTCTGCTCCCTACCAGCCCCGCTAGCGCCCTGGGGCAGAAAAAAAAAGGGGGCGATTAACCAGGTCATTAGCAGCAGCATGAGATATGGACGGGACACCTGAACCCCAAAAGGCTTTAAGGGAAAAGGGAACTGCTCCCTCTTCCCCGTGATCCTTTCCGCTGCCTGTACCGTCGTCGTACCTCTCTTCCAAAAACCAGGCAGGTCTGTCCCCTCCTGCAGGCAACAGCACACCCCGACTCCCTGGGAGCCCCCAGCTCAGGCTGAGACACGCTCACTGGGATGACTGGGGAAGAGGTCTTGGGATGACTTGGGGAGTCTCAGCCCTCCTCCCCACGTGAGGGCAAAGCCAGGGGCTCCTGCCTGGCCACCATGAGCCACGGCATGCATGCCAGGAGCTTGTAGCCGCCCTGGCCCACGAGCTTGGGGAGGGTCCCGCTGGGAACACCACTCCATGGACGGAGGAGAGCATGGCACAGGTCCAGGTTCGGCAAAGGGCTGGGGCTCAGGAGAAACACCGCAGCTTTTCGGGGGTCCGCGCCGGTCATTGGGCGCATGTATGGGGTCCCCCAGCCTGACGCTCATCTGTCATCAGTGGTGGCGTGTCGGCAGCGCGCTTACGGCCGCCACGGCTTGGCAACACCGGAGCTGCGCCTACCGCGACGGGGCTCAGCCGTCGCGGTGCACGCGCTGGTGTTGCAGCAGGTTGGAGGGGTGAGCGAAGCCCTTGTCGCAGACGCTGCACTTGTAGGGGGTCTCGCCCGTGTGCACCTTCTCGTGCACGGCCAGGTAGGCCAGGTCCTTGAAGAACTTGTGGCAGAAGCTGCACTTGTAGGGCCGCTCCTGGCTGTGCACGCGGTGGTGCTGGAGGAGCAAGGAGGGCCGGGCGAAGGCCTTCCCGCACACCTCGCACTTGTAAGGGCGTTCCCCCGTGTGCGCCCGCTCGTGGATCACCAGGTAGGACGACTGCTTGAAGGCCTTCCCGCAGGTTTTGCAGACGAAGGGGCGCTCGCCGGTGTGCACCCGCTCGTGGGAGGAGAGGGCGTTGGACTGCTTGAAGCCCTTGCCGCAGAGCGGGCAGATGAAGGGGCGGTCGCCCGTGTGCACCCGCTCGTGCACCTTGAGGCTGTGCCCGTAGGTGAACTTCTTCCCGCAGACCCCGCAGACGTGGGGTTTGTCGTCGCAGTGCTGGCGCTGGTGGAGGAGGAGGGCGTTGGAGGTGGGGAAGTCCTTCCCGCAGTCGGCGCACTTGAAGGGCTTCTCGGCGCAGTGGGTGAGCGCGTGGCGCTGCAGCTCGTAGGGGGTCTTGAAGCTCTTGGCGCAGCGGGGGCAGCGGAAGGGACGCTCGCCGCTGTGGATGCGCCGGTGCTCTTGGAGGTTGGAGGAGCGCTTGAAGCGCTTGCCGCAGAGCTCGCAGCGGAAGGGTCGTTCCTCTGTGTGGACCAGCCGGTGGCTTTTGAAGTCCGAGTGGCGCTTGAAGGAGGCCTGGCAGAGGTCGCAGCGGAAGGGACGCTCCTCGTTGTGGACCACCTCATGGCTGAAGAGCTCCCAGGCCCGCTTGAAGGCCTTCTCGCAGACGCCACACTGGAAGGGCTTCTCGTCCACGATCACCTCACGGATCTCCAGCTCGCTGACGCCGCTCGCTCCCCGCTTCGGGTGGGCCGGCAGCCCCACCGCCACCTCCTCCAGCTCACCCACTGCGCTCCCCAGCACCAGCTTGGCGGTGGAATAGATACCACGCTCATCAATCAACTGTACAAAGTCTGGCTTGGGACGGGCATCGTCGGAAAGGGGCAGCTCAGGGGAGCAGGACCGAGACCGTCTCTCCTCCTCCTCTTCCTCGCTGCTCCGCAGCACCTCCTCCAGCCCGTTCTCCATCTCCCTCTGTCTGAAGTCACTTGTCCGGCCCCAGATCAACCGCAACCTCTTCCCCCGGGAGGGTCCCGGCTCTTCGGCACTCTCCCCCTGCCCCAGGGATGCAGGGACCCGGCTTGTCTCAGGCTTCAGGCACAGCCGGTGCTTCCGCCGGCATGGCCACAGCTCCACCGGTGCCTGGTGGCACAGGGAAGCCCCCTCATCCTCACCCGTCTTCTGGCAGGGCCTGCCTGCACCCCGAGGGGCGAGAGAGCCTTGCCCATGGCAGCACTGTCCCGAGCGGCGCGGAGAAGCTTGCCCCAGCCGGTCCGGGGAGCCTTCCCCCAGCTCTTCTCTTGGCTGCACCCCAGCTGTGTCCTCCTCCTGCTCTTCTTCACCTTCAGGCCCATCTCCTTCAGAAAGCGGGGAGAGTCTCTGTGAAAAGGGGGGCTCACAGGCTGGAGGACCCAGCTGCCCTTCCATGGCAGCCCCTGCAAAAATGAGAAAGGAGAGAGCGTGAGAGGGATGACGGGCCGGGGGCAGGACCATGAGGGAGAGGGGAAGATGAAAATGTGGGTGGCAGCAGCACAGAGGGAGGTCAGAGGAAGACAGAGATACACAGGGAAGGAGTGATGGTGAAGGAGTGGGGGGAAAAGGGAGAGACAGACACTACAGAATTTGTAAAACCTGGGATCACCAATCCCTTTCCCCTTCAGGGGATCGAGGTGATGGGCAGACCGAGCACCAGAGAAATGGCCCAGACTGGCACTTAAAAAGCCTTTTTACCCATTAACCTGTTATTTGCACCCAAAAGCAGCTGCTATTCATAGCAGAGAGCGATTCACTTCCTTGCAGGACCTGCTCATAGTCACCTGGTTGGAGCAACAGCTGAGGGACCGGCCTCAACTCTGTCCCCAGCAGTCAGGGGCCATACGTGCTGGCCGGCAGCTTCCAGTCAGGGGTTTGAAAAGCTCCTCAGAGGGTGCTTGGTCTCCCGGGGTGCGTATGTGACCCCTCGTCTGCAACAAGGAGGTGTCAACCCTGACTTGGGCACAGGCGGTGGATGCACAAAGGGATTGAGCCCCCAGCTCCTGCGGATTCAACCGCATGACTCTGCTCTGGAGTGTTCTGGGGGTGTTTTTTCAGATCACCTTCTCAACAAATGCTCCTCTTGCAAGCTGGTGTTTTTCAAGGCTCCATCTAAGCCCACTGATACCTCCGGAGCCTGTTCAGTGGTTGCGCAGCTCGACAAGAGATGCCGGGCTCTGTTATTCACCTCGGAGATTCCCTGGGCTGGATTTGCTGTCCCCATTCAGGATATTGTACGTGGATCAGTTTAGCCAAGGAAGGGGAAGAAGGCCAAAGCACAATCTGTCTCCCGAAACCCCACGTGAGATCACACCCTGCAAGGGCCTGATGCACAGGCAAGAGTAACCAGCTAAAAGAAGTTGCATTTCATTGCAAACAGCTAAATTCAGGTGATTCGTTCCAGCCTTCCATGTCTGGAGACATCCTGGTGAGAGGCACCAGAGAGGAGGGGACGTCAGGAGCAGCAGATGCTTTAAGAGCCTCCAAGCACCACGTTGCCCAGAGGAGAGTGCTCCCACCGACCTGACACGGCGAGGGAGATGACACAAAGCGAGACATAAAACTTTTTACTAGGGCATGTAGTGATAGGACAAGGGGGGAATGGCTTCAAACTGGAAGAGGGCAGGTTTAGATTAAACATTAGAAAGAAGTTTTTCACTTTGAGGGTGGTGAGGCACTGGCACAGGTTGCCCAGAGAGGTTGTTGAGGCCCCATCCCTGGAGGTGTTCAGGGCCAGGCTGGACGTGGCCTTGGGCAGCCTGGGCTGGTGGGAGGTGTCCCTGCCTATGGCAGGGAGGTTGGAACTCGATGATCTTCAGGGTCCTTTCCAACCTAAACCATTCTATGATTCTATGAAAACTGCCCTAAAAAACTCCCCCTGAGAAGGGAATACCACAGGCGTGAACAAGGAAACGGCTGCCAGAGAATAAAAGGCAGAAGAGAAGAACGATGCGGGTTGGGAAGGCAGCGTGCCAAAGCCTCCCAAGGACCATCAAGTGTGGGAGACCTGCTGACATGGTTAGACCCACAAGAACTGATAAACTCAGGGCACAGAGACACCACCGAGTCTGCCCGAGGCCACTGGCCCATGCTGGCATCTGCAATGGGGGTGTAATTTGGTACAGCTCGGTTGCTACTGTGATCAGATGGGAGGTCGTAGGATTACAGACAGCCAGTGACACAGCGGGGTCTTTCCGAGGGATTTCCCAAACCCCTCCAGCACCCTGATATCAGTACGAGACCGCTGGAGCTGGGGATGGAGCTTCAACCAGGCAACGGCAAGGGAAGGCAAGGGGGTGAGCTACGAGTGAACGAGCTTAATGCTATTAATAACCACTTTGATCCCATTAAAGCTTAACGAGTAAAAGGCGCTCCAAGAAATGCTGCTCCTCGCCCGCGCCTCCCACTCCCGGATGGGTCTCGAGGAGCAGAGAAGGGAATTCACAGCCAGAGCGAGAAGGTTTCCAGGCGGGATTTTGTCTCACTGGCATGGAGTGAGTACTGTCAACCCAAGGAGTTGCAGGAGCACTGGGATGGGACACGCTGAAAAATCAAAGCCGAGGAATCCCACGTTGAAAAGGGAGATGAAGGTGACAATTGAATATATTATGAACAGAAAAGGGTGAAGGGGACAGCAATCTGAATTAAATGAGAGTGCTAGAAGTAGGAAAAGCCAATTAAAAACCCCCAAACCAGCAGAAATCATTGTTTAGCCAACCTTAGATGAACGTTTTTGCCACCTGCTAAGGCAGGTACTCACAAGATGCTCCCATCGTTGTTGAAATGGCTCAGCCCTGAGTCTTTACTGCACAAGTAACACTGGAAGCAAAGATGAAGGCGTAGAATTACCCTCTCCCAGGGCACGCTCACCTTTCTGGGAAAGATTTGGACTATTTCTTGGCCAGTACTCTCACCCAGAGGCTGTGGAGATCTTCCCTTCGGGTTGAGAGATCAGGGTGACACCGGGCAGGGGAATCAGAAAGCCCCCCAAAGCGGAGGGGAGAATGAACCTGCCATCTCGGGTCCCCCTGTTCTCCAATCCAGGTGTTAAAAAGAGGGAATCATCTGCGTGGGCAGAAAGGGATGGCACAGAGAGGGCTGGGATTGGGACACAGCTCATGGGGGACACGAAGGAGGAGACTCGCACGGGCAGGTGGTGAAGAGCCCTGTGCTGGGCCTTTCATTGGAAACACACTTCCCCAGGTCCAAAAAAGCCAATTATTAGGGCTGCCTTTGCTGCCATCTGGACATCCAGCACATCCCAACTGACTCACCACGGTGAATTCATGCAGGATGATAAATTTGGTGTTTTCTGTCCCTGTTTGATGGCCATAGTGAAGTCACCAAGATATTTTAGGGTTTCCCTACCTGCCGCAGCGTTGGGCATAGCTACATGGAAGCCCCTCAAGGGCAGGGCGATGTTAAACAGAAAAGGAGTGGAGCAAGACGCCGGATTTACTGAGGGGCAGAAGGGATCCACCACCACCAGTTGGTTTAAACCG
The DNA here is from genome assembly GCA_008711295.1 of Anarhynchus alexandrinus. Classification (NCBI taxonomy): domain Eukaryota; kingdom Metazoa; phylum Chordata; class Aves; order Charadriiformes; family Charadriidae; genus Anarhynchus; species Anarhynchus alexandrinus. Next base: position 141,132 of record VUYV01000639.1, on the reverse strand, counting down.
AGGGGTTTCGGAGGGGTCTGCTCTCGGGGAAGTGCACAGGCAGCACCCGCAGACCTGGCAAGCCGGAGAAACAGAAACGGGCAAAGCAAGAAAAGCACAAGGGTGGCAAGGGAACGTATTTGGGGGAAAAAACAGCAAGCATCCACCAGAGTGGAGCTTCTACGTGACAAAGCAGAGATTTGGGGGGGTTCAGCCCCACAAGGGTCCCCAAAAAGCTTACGTGCTCCTAAAACGCAGCAGGAGAGGTATTCCCTGGGCGGGCAGTGCCACGGCAGAGCCAAACCCTGGGCAAAAGGGCTTTGGCGAAGACGGGATGATGATGAGTTGCCATTTTGGAGAGAGTCGTGGGGTGACCGGTCCTACCCGCGGAGCGAGAGTCGGCTCTAAATAAAAGCGAGAGAATAAGTTGGGAAGGGGAAAAAGACTAATTTCAGTGGAGGGCCGGGGTGGGAGCGAAGAGGCAGCAATGGAGGAATTTGCAGCAGCGGAAAAAGGCTCCAATTACAGCTGTGTAGGAGCCACTGGGACAAAAATACACGATTTTTGTCATCCTCCAAAAGTGTCAGTGATGTCCCCAGCATCCCCAGCACCCGTGGGATGACGAGGACCACCCCCCAGCCCAATCCCTCGCCCCTTTTCCACCTGCCAAAACACCCCAGATACTCCCAGCACGGCCCAGTTTTCCCCCAGTATCAACAAGGATCCTCCCTGCGTACCCTGATATCATCCCCCCAAGAACACCACAAGCCCTCCCAGCATGTCCCAGTCCTCCCCCCAGTATCACCCAGACACTCCCATTACATCCCCCTCCCAAAATGCATTACAAGCAGACCCTCCCAGTACACCTCAGCACCCTCCCCAGTATCAACCAGACCTTCATCTCATTCCCAATCCCCATTACAACCAGATCTGCCCCCAGTATGTCCCAATCCCCCTCAGCATGACCAGACCCTCTCATCTCACTGCCCTCCCCCCTTGCTGTTACACCCAGTCTCCCTCAGCACACCCCATTCCCTCCCAGTATCAACCAGACCCTCATCTCATCACCTACTCCCATAACAACCAGACCCCCCCAGTGTGCCCTAATCCCTCCCACTATCAACAAAACCCCCATTCTCTCTGTGATCCAACACCTCCATTAAAAGCACACCCTCCCAGAATGCCCCAGTCCCCCCAGTATCAACCAGACCCCCTCTTCTCACTGCCCTCCCCCACCCCTATTACAACCACACGCTCCAGCTTGTCCCAGTCTTCCCAGTACCAACCATTCTCCCATCTCATCCCCCACTCCTGTTACAACCAGACCCTCCCAGCATGTCCCAGTCCCCTCCCAGTATAAACCAGACCCTCTCATCTCACTGCCCTCCCCCTTACTGTTACAGTCAGACACCCGCAATATACACCAGTCCCTCTCAGTGTCAACCAGACCCTCTCATGTCACTGCTCTCCCCCCAACATTACAGCCAGACCCCCCCCAGCATGTCCCAGTCCCCTCCCAGTATAAACCAGACCCTCTCATCTCACTACCCTCCCCC
>VUYV01000639.1:66779-139228 GCA_008711295.1 Anarhynchus alexandrinus | reverse complement strand
GGGGGGGGCGGTGGTGGATTGCGCATGCGCGCGGCACGGAGCGGACGGGCGGCGGGGGGCGCATGCGCGGGGGGGGCGCGGCGCCACGGGAGGGGCTGCGCGCATGCGTGGGGCCGCGGCGTACGGCGAGTACGGGGACACGCGTGGGCGTGTGGGGACACGTGTGTGCGCGGCAGGGACGGGCCTGGGGCACGTGTGTGGGCGTGGGGACACGCGTGGGCATATGGGGACATGTGTGTGCATGGGAAGGACCTGCCTGCAGCGTGTGTGTGGGCGTGGGGACACGAGTGGAACACGTGTGTGTGCGTGAGGACATGTGTGTGCACGGCAGGGACGGGCCTGGCGCACGTGTGTGGGCGTGGGGACACGCGTGGGCGTGTGGGGACAAGTGTGTGCACGGCAGGGACCCGCCTGCAGCGTGTGTGTGGGCGTGAGGACACGCGTGAAACACACATGTGTGCGTGGGGACACGTGCACAGCAGGGACAGGCCTGGGGCACATGTGTATGCATGGGGACACGCGTGTGCATGGCAGGGACCTGCCTGGAGCATGTGTGTGGGTGTGGGGACACGCGTGGGAGCGTGGGGACACGTGTGTGCACGGTAGGGACGGGCCTGGGGCACGTGTGTGGGCGTGGGGACACCCGTGGGCGTGTGGGGACATGCGTGGAACACGTGTGTGTGCGTGGGGACACGTATGTGCACGGCCCAGGGCACGTGTGTGGGGTGGGGACACGCGTGGGAGTGTGGGGACATGCGTGGAGCATGGGCGTGGGGACACGTGTGCATGCGGGAACACACGTGTGCAGGGATACGTGTGGAGCACACGTGTGGGCGTGGGGATGTGTGTGCATGGCAGGGACATGCCTGGAGCATGTGTGTGGGCGTGGGGACACACGTGCGTGAGTGGGGACAGACGTGTGCAATGCAGGGACATGCGTGGGGCATATGTGTGCACATGGGGACACGTGTGTGGCTGTGTAGACACGTGGGCATGGCAGGGACGTGCCCGGAGCACGTGTGTGGGCATGGGGGCACGCGTGTGCAATGCAGGGACATGCATGGAGCACATGTGTGGGCGTGGGGACACGCCTGTGGGTGTGGGGACATGCATGTGCAGTACAGGGACGTACATGGAGCATGTGTGTGGGCTTGGGGACACGCGTGTTCAATGCAGGGACATACGTGGAGCACGTGTGTGGGCATAGAGACATGCATGTGCATGCGGGGACATGTGTGCAATGCAGGGATGTGCCTGGAGCACGAGTGTGCACATGGGGACACACGTGTGGATGTGGGGACACACGTGTGCAATGCAGGGACATGCCTGGAGCATGTGTGTGGGCATGGGGACGTGTGTGGATGTGGGGAGATGCATGTACAATGAAGGCACATGCTTGGAGCACATATGTGCACATTGGGACATGCGTGTGCATTTAGGGACACACATGTGCAATGCAGGGACGTGCCTGGTGCACATGTGTGTGCATAGGGACACGTGTGTGTGCATGGCAGGAACATGCCTGGAGCACGTGTGTGGGCATGGGGATGTGTCTGGTTGTGGGGACATGCATGTGCAATGCCGGGATGTACATGAAACACGTGGGCGTGGGGACACGTGTGTGGGTGTGGGGACACACGTGTGCACAGCAGGGATGTGCCTGGAGCACATGTGGGCACATGGGAACACGCGTGTGCATGAGGGAATGCATGTGTGCAGTGCAGGGACATGCCTGGAGCACATGTGGGGACATGCGTGTGGGTGTGGGGACGTGTGTACATGGCAGGCATGTGCATGGAACATGTGTGTGTAGAGACACCCGTGTGCATGCGGGGACACGTGTGGAACAAGATGGTCTTTATGGTGTCTTCCAACCTAAAACAGTCTATGAGTCTGTGATTCTAACCAAACTGGTCCTATGATGGTCACTACTGGGAAGCTCTGAGATGTTCCTACCACCCAACCCTACGTCCACCTCCCAACATGGCAATGCAAGAGGCCTCAAGATAAACCAGTATCAGAGACAATCACCATCAGCCCTTAGGCAAACATCTTCAAAGAGCTCAAATAGAATCATAGAATGGTTTGGGTTGGAAGGGACCTTAAAGACCATTGAGTTCCACCCCCTGCCCTGGGCAGGGACACCTCCCACCAGCCCAGGTTGCTCAAAGCCCCGTCCAACCTGGCCTTGAACGCCTCCAGGGATGGGGCAGCCACAGCTTCTCTGGGCAACTTGCGCCAGGGGCTCACCACCACCCTCGGCCGTGGTTTGAAAGGGCTGTGAGTGATTGAAAGGTCCCACAGATGATGCAGCTCTGACTTGGGTTTGCCAAGAGGCAAAGCAGACAAGGAGATACAAAGCCACTTGGAGCTGTACCAAGAAACAAAATGCAGGAGCTGGTTGAAAAGTCATATTTAAAAAAAAAAAAATTAAAAAAGCCACACTGTATTTAAAAAAAATAAAAATAGAAAAAAAAGACAAACAAAGGTTGCAAATAACCACAGTTGCAGGAGGTGAAGGAGGTCCGTGGAGGTGCCCAGTGCAATCAATCCACAGGTCTCCATGTCTCCCCAGGCTGCTTGGACCTTCTCATGCTGCAACGCAATCTGCTGCCTGGTTGGGACCCCGGGAAGGATTTGGTTTGGAGCGACTGGTGGAGGTTAAAAGCACGATGACATGGTGACATGGACCTCTTTGAGGCACATCCCAATGGAGGACCATCATGCTAACCAGCCTGGACGGCTGCACCTATTAGGTACCTAAAAGTTGCCAGATTCCCTTTATGTTCGGTGGGGAAGGGCAGGGAATCTCGTCCCCAAGGCATCTGATGTTCCTCATAATTCCGTCTGGACATCTTGCTGCTCCCCATCACCTATGAGCACCACCAGGTGCCTCCAGAGAATCATAGAATGATAAAGCGGTTTAGGTTGGAAGGGACTTTGAAGATCATACAGTTCCACCCCCCCTGCCATGGGCAGGGACGCCTCCCACTAGATCAGGCTTCTCAAAGCCCCATCCAACCTGGCCTTGAACACCTCCAGGGATAGGGCAGCCACAACTTCCCTGGGCAGTATGTTCCAGTGTCTCACCACCCTCACAGTAAAGAATGTCGTCCATATATCTGTTCTAAATCTCTCCTCTTCACATTGGAAACCATTCCCCCTCATTCTATCACTACATGCCCTTGCAAAATGTCCCTCTCCACTTCTGTAGGATCTTCAGATCCTCAGATCCTGGAAAGCTGCTATAAAGTCTACCCAGAATCTTCTCCAGGTTGAACACCCCCAACTCTCCCAGCCTGTCCTCCCAGCAGAGGGGCTCCAGCCCTCGCAGCATCTCCTGGGCCTCCNCCGGGGCCTCCTCTGTCCTCGCTCCAACAGGTCCATGTCCTTCTTATATTGGTGACCCCCGAGCTGGAGGCAGCACTGCAGGGGGGTCTCCCTAGAGCGGAGCAGAGGGGCAGAATCCCCTCCCTCGCCCTGCTGGTCACGCTGCTGGGGATGCAGCCCAGGTTGCCGGTGGCTTTCTGGGCTGCAATCACGCGCTGGTGGCTCATGTTGAGCTTCTCATCCACCAACACCCTAAACTCCTTCTCCTCAGGGCTGCTCTCCAGCCATTCTCCGCCCAGCCTGGATTTGTGCTTGGGATTGCCCCGACCCACGTGCAGGACCTTGCATTTGACCTTGTTGAACTTCATAAGGTTGGCTTGGGCCCACCTCTCCAGCCTGTCCAGGTCCCTCTGGGATGGCTTCCCTTCCCTCCAGCGTGTCTACCTCGCCACACAGCTCGGTGTCGTTGGCAAACTTGCTGAGGGTGCACTCCACCCCAACATCCATGTCACCAACAAAGATGTTGAACAGCCCCGGACCCAGTGCCAACCCCTGTGGAACACCACTGGTGGAGAAGACCCAAAGCTTGACTGATCCTGCAACAGGATCAATCGAACGAACCACCGATCAATCAAACGAACCGCCTTTTGCCGTTTCTCTCTTTGACTAACCACTCAGTGCCTGCTCGGGGTGTCCAACCAGTGCGTCCCATCCAGGTGAGGTCTGAAAAAAACACCGTTCCGAAACGGATATTGATATTTTTGCTGCTTTATTTATTTATTTCCAATTTTCCACCCAACTGGGGCCAACCTCCTGTTGGAGCTGCAGCGGCGGGGGAATCGCCTGGAAAAGCGCGAGGTGTTTGATTTCCGTTCCACTTTAGCACAAATGGGTTCTCTTTAATGAGAATTCACTTCTCTGTTACTGCTTTAATTAATTTTGAAGTGGTAACTTTAATTAATTAACTCGTTTTAATTCATTCTAAATTGTCGTGGATCCCGGTTTGGGTAAGTTTGGGGATTTCTTTTTAAAACCGTAGTGCTGAAGATACTGATTTATTCTATTCGTACCTCATCGCTATGTTTTAAAAGGCTATCATGCATTTCTTCATTCTTCGCTTTCAAATAGCTTTTAATTCCTATTAATTCTGACATGACAAGTTTGATTTGGAGTTGTTGCATGTTAATATTTTTAATACTTGGCAATCTTTGTAATGACAGGCTTTTCCTTAAAGTTTAACTTGAATGCCCTAGCTGCAGCTTAAAATCCCTTTTTTTGCTTTTTTTTTAAATTTATTTTTTCCCCAGTAGCATTGATGGTTTTTAAAATTTAAAATTTAAAAATTTAATTTAATTTAATTTAATAATTATTAAAAATTAATTTAATTTAATTTAATTTTTTTTTTAATTTAAAATTTAAAAATATCTAAAGCTTAATGTTTTCATTTCTGGGTTTCTCTGTATCTTATCTAACCTATTGTTGCCATTAATGTTTTAATGCCTTTTAATACCATAAAATATGTATTTTTTTACCAAAATTTTTAAACTTTTTTAATTTTAATTTTTTGCCATTTTTTTAACTAACAATTCATCCACACAGAGGTGTTTACAGACATATTTGTTATCTAATTGTTAATAATTATTTAGGCTAGTATACTTAATTTTTGGAGGGAGGCAAGCCTACCGTTATCTATTAACTGTTGATTATAAAACACCAGATAGATTTATTTTAGGTCCGTTCTGAAAAATGTAAATACCCGCTCGGATTGCAAAGAAAAAAAAAATAATTTGGTAATAACTTGAGGTTTTCCCTGTAGTTTTCAGTTTTGCTTTACTTATTTCTTAACTCAAAACAGGGAAAGGGATGGGTTAACGCAATTTCCCACTTCTGCTGTTAACCCACTGCCCGGGGGTGGGTTTAACATTCCTCTTTGAAGTGTTTAAACATTTCTTAATCCCATTCTTTTCTCCTGTTTGCTTGGAAAACAAAGCAGGATGGGAAGGGAAATTGCTGCTTTCATTGTTTTTTTAAAAAAAAACAACTCCTCTGAGCTGGAAGCCAATATTTACGACTTCTCAAACACTCTGTGCACACCCCACGGGCTCATTTTTCCGTCTACTTTTATCAGAATTTTACATATAATTTTCGGCGTAGCAGTCCTTTTGCACGACAGCGGAATACTTGCCGCGTTCCCGGGGGGAACGTGTAGAAAACGCTTTTAATTTCGCAGATGACCGCGTGGCTGCCCTGATTTACGAGAGGCATTGGTTGTTTCTAATTAATGGCATTAAAGAGCCCCGGTCCTTGGATCTACAGCAGACCAGGTAGTGCCTCAAGGGAGGAAGAACTCCTCTTCTTCTCCCCATAGCGCGATCAGGAAGGTTTTTAATGAAAAAGACGACCTGCCCCATCTTTTATAGCTGTAGCAGCATCTCTGCCTTTCCTGGAAGGACTTTTGGTTTGGTTCTCTTTAATGACCTATTTCAATAATCCTTTTTTTTTAATGGATTTGTGAAATTTAGTGGGATTTACTGGGAAATTTACTGGGAAAGGATCTTCAGCTCAGCGCAATTGTTCAATAGTGTATTTGGAGGAAAAGGGGGAGGGTTAGGTGGGAATTCAGAGGGGTATGGGAGAAAAGTGGGGTTCTTGGGGTTGAGGGCAGAGGACACAGGACAGCAGCTTCCCACCCACTGTGCTCCCAAAAGGACCTGCACTGGTGTGCTCCGAGAGAGAGATGTCCTCTGGACTTTGGATCTTGTTAATCATTGCTCCAAAATGGTGGCACGAGGGCAGAAAACTTTTCCCTCCCGTTTTTATTCTCCCTCCAGTTCCTGGAACCTCCGAGGACCTGTAGCTCCTGGAGCAGAGCAAGGCTGGGTTTTGGCTACCAGTCAGGGAAGATCTACCTCCTGTCCTCCTGGCTGGCCAGAAATCCTGCACCGATGGCTGCTTGACACCCCTCCAAGCTGTGAGGGCAGGTAAACACGTGAGGCGGCAAGGGGAGGGAGATGGGAGGTTGGTCCACCAGCAGGAATTTAGCCGTAGAGCTCCTTAAATGCCCTACGAGCCCGCAGTCCCCCATCTGCACAACCTGCTGGTGAGGTAGGGTCCCCATGAGGAAGGACAGGAGAGTATCCAGGTGGGTTACCCCATAGTGCACATCCCATCTCCCCAACATCCCGTGATGGGCTCCAGTTTGGGGCCCGCAATGGAGGGAAGAAGTTTCTTGGTTTGGAGTCAGCACCCTTTACCCCATCTCTCTCCCTTCCCACCGTAGTGACGCAGAGCTGCAGCACCCCATCCCCATCCTCACCCTGGCGTGATGCCGGTCCACTATGTGACGTATGAAGGCATTAAGTTCCCTCCTGCCTACAACTCTGAGCACAGCTTGAGTTTCGCCCACAATGAGTTCCTGGTGCGGGACGATGACATCTTCAACATCACCTACCCCAAGTCTGGTACGAGGGGTGGACAACAGGGCTGGCCAAGGGTGGAAAGGGGCAGGAGAGGGGTGAGGGCTTTGGAACCATCTCCAGGTGTTCTTCAGATGGTGAATCTTCTTTTGTGGTGGGGAACAGGACTGTTTTGGGGTTTTTTTACTGCAGTGGTTGTGCATGGGCAGGGCAGCACCATCGCCTGGGGGGGCACAGACTCAGTGCTGAGGGTGCTGCTGACCACGGAGTTGTGGCACAGTGACATCCTCCCATCCTGACCCCCCAGGCAAGATCCCCTACCCTTCATCTCTGCTTTCCCTGGTAGGCACCGTGTGGATGACCGAGATCCTGAGCCTCATTCGCAGCCGTGGCTGTCCCAGCTGGAGCCGAGCTGTCCTCAATTCTGACCGCATGCCCTGGTTCTCAACTCGTCTGGGGCTGGAGTCAGCCCTCAGCTATCCCTCGCCTCGCCTGCTGACCTGCCACCTCCCCAGGCACATCTTCCCCAAGTCCTTCTCCCATTCACGCGCCAAGGTGGGATGGGCACCCGTGCAGAGCTTCAAGGAAAATGGGGGGGCTGGGAAGACCATTGCACAGGATCTGGGGAACCTTGGAGTGAGGGGTGTTGGGTGAGGACCTTGGTGTTGGCCTAAGAGAGTGGCAAGTGTCCTCCATGCCCTCCAGATGGAAATGTGCAGAGCCCCATCTCACATCCTGCCCCTCTTGGATATTTTGGAGAGTCTCCAATGGCTCTAGGGGACTTGTGTGTTCATGGAGACCCCTGCCCAAGGTCTGCGTGAGCAGCACGGAGTTGGTCCTTGTGTGGCAGACTCCTCCATTTTCAGATCTACCATAGTACCAGGGCCTGCAACTTCCCTTCCCTACTGAGAGCATATCACTACTGTACACGCTCTGCCTCAGGTTATTTACACCCTACGGGATCCTCGAGATGTTGTTGTCTCCTACTACTACTTCTCCAAGATGTGCAACAGCTATGAGGATCCCACGTCCTTTGAGCAGTTCTTGAAGGACTTTCTGAATGGAGAGCGTGAGTGTGGTTTGGGGCTTACTCAGGGCACAGGGGTGGGTGGGTGGTGTGTCCCATTGCCTCTGGTTCAAGGCTCTTTTGCTGCTGTCCACTAATGATGGCTGTGAAGCCAAGCTTCCTCCAGGAGCGGGGTGAATGGCTCAGGAGGAAAGCGAAGAACTTCTGGAGAGACATACAGGTCCACAAAGCCCTGTTGTGCTTTGAAGGAGATGGAAAGTAGATTTCCCTGCCTTCTCCTGCAGAGTTCAGATGTCTTCAGGAAGTCTTGGCCAAGAAACCCTATAAAGCCCTGCCATGACCATTGTATACCTCTAGCCTCAACCTCTTCCCACCATGGAGGTAGCTGGAGAAGAATCCATTGCTCAGCTGCAATTGCAGTTGAACCTTCTGGTCCCACCTGCTCCCTGGACACCATTGCTCTGTCTTGCATCATGGCAGCCCTGTTCCCAACTTTGTGTGAACCCTCCTCGGCCTTGCACATACCCTGCCCGGCCCCAACCTACTGCCTTTTGCCTCCCATCAGTGCCCCATGGCTCCTGGTTCGAACATGTCCAAGGCTGGATGGAGATGAAGGACACAGAGAATTTTTTCTTCATCACCTATGAAGAGCTGAAGCAGGTAGACACCTAGGCAGACCCTCCAGCTCTAAGTGTGCTGGTGTGTCAAAAACCACTTGGTGGTAACAGGCTCCGTCTGTCCCTCCAGGACCTGCATGGAAGCGTGAGACGTCTCTGCTGGTTCCTAGGGCAGGATTTGGATGACAAGGCCATCTCCTCAGTGGTGCATAATGCCTCCTTCACAGCCATGCGGGAGAACCCAATGTGCAGCTCCATCCTGCTCCCTGCAGACATCATGGACCAGACGAAGGGCCAGTTCCTGAGGAAGGGTGAGCAAGAGGGATCCCGTACAACACCTTGGGGAGACCTCCCATCAGGTGTCCTGCCCCATGAGGACAGCCAGAGCAAGGGTGTCTTGGAGAGCTGCATCACAGTGCATTTGGGTCTGAAGAATGGGGTCCATAGAATCATAGAATCACAGGATAAAATCATAGAAGTGTTTGGGTTGGAAGGGACCTTTAAAGGCCATCTAGTTCAACCGCCCTACAGTAAGCAGGGACATCTTCAGTTAGATCAGGATGCTCATAGCCCCATCCAACCTGACCTGGAATGTTTCCAGGGATGGGAATGGTCTCTCATTCTGCATGACCCCCCCCCCCCTTTGGATTGGTAACTGGACCCAAGAGCTGAGCCTCTCCCCTTGTGCCTACGGAGCAGAGAGGGGGGTTGTGTGGTGGGGTGGGCTCTGAGCCTGAAATGCTTCATCCTCAGGCATCTGCGGGGACTGGAAGAACCATTTCACAGTGGCACAGAGTGAGACCTTCGACAGGATCTACCGGGACAGGATGCAGGGGCTGAACATGACATTTCCTTGGGACAGGCGTTAGGATTTGTCCCTATCTGAAGCCAGCTGAGCACTGGGTGTAGACCAGCCACTGACAACTGGGGTAACTGGCTGCTGAGGGGCTTGTACCCAGGGCTGCAAATGGTACCGAACCTCAGTGTGAACGCAATAAATTTCGTAGAATCATAGAATCATTTCAGTTGGAAAAGACCCTTAAGATCATCAAGTCCAACCATTGACTTAACACTGCCAACACCATCACTAAACCATGTCCCTCAGCACCACATCTACCCATCTTTTAAATACCTCCAGGGATGGCGACTCCACCCCTTCCCTGGGCAGCATATTCCAATATTTGACAACCCTTTCGGTGAAGAAATTTTTCCTAATATCTATCCTAAACCTCCCGTGGCACAACTTCAAGCTTTCCTCTTGTCCTACCGCCTGTTACATGGGAGAAGAGACCAACCCCTGCCTCTCCACAACCTCCTTTCAGGGAGCTGCAGAGAGATAAGGTCTCCCCTCAGCCTCCTTTTCTCCAGACTAAACAGCCCCAGTTCCCTCAACTGCTCCTCATAAGACTTGTGCTCCAGACCCCTCACCAGCTTTGTTGGCCTTCTCTGGACACGATCCATCACTTTCTGCTGCACTTTTGCACTCTTTCTCTATTGGAGAGCTTTTTCTCCTGGGTTGTGCCTCTCCTCTCTGTCCCATCCCTTGACCCTTTTTCCCCTGAGGCAGTCTGTAGGGTCTCCCAGCGCAGGAGCCACCTCCCTGCCCTCCAACACATCCCTCTTCTGCAGGTAGAGGTGAGTAGCACATGCCTGAGAGCACACAGATGAAACACGCCCTGTTTGTCACATCCACTGGCCAGGGCGTCTTGTTTGGGAGCTGCAACCGGCCAAAATGTTCTCTTGAGGCTGCTCATCAAACAGGAGAGCAGCAGGGAAAATGAGGAGGATCAGTTAAAGGCAATGATGTTTTGGATGTGCTGCCAGTGCTAGCACAAATGATGAGATGACGGATGATAATAATAGTAATAATAATAAATTATAATGATGATGATTGATGATGATGATGATGATGATAAATGGGAGAAAAAGCAGGGCTGGTGGGCTGCCAGACCCTGGGGTTGTGGGAGTCCGGTCCGTCCCTTGCACAGGATGGGTTGAACAGCAGAATGGCAAAATATTCCCTCCACTTTCCAAGCCAAAGGGAGCTCTTTGAATGCATGGGACATGTCCAGGACCGGCATGCACGGTCAGCTCTAGGGCCAGTGGTGCTGTACAAGCATTTAGGAAAGGGTGTGCACACAGGACAGCATCCCATTGCACCCCTCTTGATCCAGCCTGATAGAGCCTACACCGGATGATGGGTTTCAGTGAAGTAAGGCCAGTTGTGCAAGACACGGTGGGATTTAGAAGCACAGCCTTGTCCTAGTGTTGAAAGAGGTGTAGCGCAGGATGGCATGTCCTGGGGGACCACAGCCAAAAGCATCACACATAATCAGACTTCTACAAGATTTAGATGATTGTCCCTACAGCGAGGCTTCGAGGAATCAAAGAAGGGAAAGGGCCTCTGTGGACTTTGGCCAAGAGATGGCTCTGTGGTTTGTGTTCCACAGGACCCACAGGAAAGCCCAGCTCCTTCACCTGCCAAAGTACTGCTTGTAATTAATGACAGCCTTACTTCCTGATAGAGGCAGCCAGAGACACCTGGATGGCTCCAGGCATGGCAAGATACTGTCCAGAGATGGAAAGTTGTCCCAGGGACAGTGAGCAGTGCCATGGTTGGCATGTCCGCGTTGAGGTCTTGAGCAATGTCGGGGAACGTGTTTTTATGGCCTCCCGATGGAGAGTACAAGCAGAGCATCACAGAATCACAGAATGGTCAGGGTTCAAAGGGACGTCAGGAGATCATCTAGTCCCACCCCCTGCCAGAGCAGGGTCACCTACAGCAGTTGCACAGGACAGCATCCAGGTGAGTTTGGAATGTCTCCAGAGTGGGAAACTCCCCCACCTCTCTGGGCAGCCTGTGCCAGTGCTCTGCCACCTTTCAAAGTCAAGAAGTTCCTCCTCATGTTAAAATGGAACTTCCGATGTTCAAGTTTGTGACTGTTGCCTCTTGTCCTATCACTGGGCACCACTGAAAAAAGACTGTTCCCATCCCCCTGGCACCCTCCCTTAAAGGATTTAGAAGCATTTATCAGATCCCCCCTCAGTCTTCTTTTCTCCAGACTAAAAAGACACAAGTGCCTCAGCCTTCCCTCATAAGAAAGATGCTCCAGTCCCCTCATCATCTTTGTAGCCCTTTGCTGGACCCTCTCCAGCAGTTCCCTGTCCTTCTTGAACCGGGGAGCCCAGAACTGGACACAATACTGCAGATGCGGCCTCCCCAGGGCAGAGTAGAGGGGGAGGATGACCTCCCTCGACCTGCTGGCCACACTCTTCCTGATGCACCCCAGGATAACATTGGCCTTCTTGGCCAGCAGGGCACATTGCTGCCTCATGGTCATCTTGTTGTCCACCAGAACTCCCAGGTCCCTTTCCACAGAGCTGCTCTCCAGCATTTAAGTCCCCAACCTGTACTGGTGCATGGGGTTATTCCTCCCCAGGTGTAGTACCCTACACTTGCCCTTGTTGAATTTCATTAGGTTCCTCTCTGCCCAACTCTCCAGCCTGTCCTGGTCACGCTGAATGGCGGCACAGCCTTGTGATGTGTCACCCACCCCTCCCAGTTTTGTGTCATCAGCAAACTCGCTGATGGATAAAAAAACCCAAAACTTTTGTGGTGGCCATAGAGAGCATGGTTCAGTTCTCTTCGAATGCGACTCCTCAGATACATGGAGAGCATCCTTCCCATCTCTACACGCTTAAACCTTCTCACCTCAGATCAACCAGCTGCAGTTGTAAATTTTACCTTGCCACAGGGCAGAGACATCAGGTCCCAGACATGAGATCTCTTCGTTAACTAGTTTCTTTCCTGTTCCTTTTGTGTTTACACGGCACGTGTGCTAATCCTATCCTACCCTCTCCTCTAGAGCAAAGCACATATTTTCCCTGGGGAAAGCCAGAGCCCAGCTGAGGGATGGTTCACCCCAGAGCCCACCCCAGAGAAGCCCTGTAGAGCTGTATCAGACTACTTTTGCCTCGCTCTGCTCTGGCTCTATTCTAGCCAGCTCTGCCTCCCCATGGGCACACATCCCTGCTACTACCCAGTGTACCCAACGTATCTCGTCTTCATCTTATAGGAAACAACTCTCTGACAGGCTTAAAAAAAAAGAATTCCTACTACCTCAATCATTTTGAGCTGAAAAATAATGCAAATGTATCCTCAGGTGTGGAACAAAGGACCCATCCAAACCAAGCACCATGAAGAATGAGCATAACTAGTCCACTTTGCATGGTGCTACCCCTCAGCAGTGGGAATTTGAGCTGGTTCATGCCTTGGCTGCATGGAGTTGTCCACAAAGCCGCGTTCAGCACAGCAGGTTTGATGATTTGATGAATGGTTGCGTTTTCACCCTAAGAATGCCGGTGATACTAAAGCGTGATGAGCACAGCAGGTCTGATGATGAAACTCAACAAATGGTTGGGTTTTCACCCTAAAAATGCCAGTGATATTAAAGATTGATCCTGGCATGCCTGAGAAAGTGATGACGTTATTAAAAGACAACATGGACACTGCTTCCCTTGGAAGAGATGGAGAGCCTGGTTAAATAAATAGCAGGTCTTTGCTTCTCTGTGTTGAGAACTGACTGACAGCGATGATGCTAAAGCTGCCCAAATCACTGCCTTCCCTGCTGTGCATGCACAGGACCAGTGTATGGCTGGAGGAAAATCAGGAAATTCAGGTTATCTTGAGAGTGTCCTGAGGAGAGGTATCAGGGCTGGGCAGGACTTTGTGTTCAACAGTTCAGCAGGGAGAAAACAGGAATTTCTTTTTGAATTTTTGGGTACGCCAAGTAAAAGATGCTGGGAAACAGCAGAACATTTCAGGAAAGCCACAGTGAATGTCAAGAATTGTCATATAGTACAAGGGATACCACTCCACCCACGAACCCTCATGCACAGTCAGTTGCTCCAAGCCTCCCTACGTCGTCAAAATTACACTTTGATCCACTTGGATCTTAATGAATGAATGAATTAACTGAATGAAAGAGGGAAAGAGAAAGAAAGAGAGGAAGAGAAGAATAAAGGAGGGAAGCAAGAAAGGAAAAAAAGAAGGAAGAGAGGAATGAAGAGGGAATGAGGGAGGGAAGAAGTCAGGGAGTGGGGGAGGAAAGAACTCCAGTGAATTTTAGAAGGTTCAGTATAAATTCAGTTCCTGGAAAAACATTGAACACAAAGCAAATACTTCTATTTGTAGCCACCTAGAAGATAACATGCAAAGTGTTGTCAACAAACACAGGTTTGTTGGGATTAACTATCAAACGAGTAATCGACTGTACAAATACAAACCAGGAATTACCGGCCAGACTCCCCACAAGCGGGAAGAACCTAAGGATCAGTATCAAAGCACAACAGGCTGTGGCTCAACAACCTATGGGTATTGGGGACAAACCTCACCTGAGACTTCTGGAACACGAGGTCCCCCCGCGTGTACGAGATGTCTGCATGACCATCTTCTTTTCCCAGGAGTGCTGAGGTCTCTGCTGCGCATCAGTGGCTGGGTGTGTGCATCAGCTTTCAAGAAGGGTGTTGGCCAACCATTGGCCTGCTGGAGACTGGCCAGAAGGGAGGCAGTAACAGCTATCTAAGCATAGAAAACAGAACAGAGATGGAGAGGCTGAAAATGTCCTCAGTGAGCAAAACTGAAAACTAAGCAAACAGATGAGAATGGTCTTCAAATGCTAATATAGGGACCTCATCTGTATTCTCTCCTATGAGGACAGGCTGAGAAAGTTGGGGTTGTTCAGCCTGGAGAAGGGAAGGCTCCGGGGAGACCTTCTTGTGGCCTTTCACTGCTTAAGGGGAGGCTTATAAGAAAGACGGGGACAAATTTTTTAGCAGGGCCTGTTGGGATAGGACAAGGGGTAATGATTTTAAACTAAAAGAGGGGAGATTCAGACTAAATATAAGGAAGAACTTTTTTTTTACAATGAAGGTGGTGAGACACTGGCCCAAGTTGCCCAGAGAGTTGGTGGATGCCCCATGCCTGGAAATAGTCGAAGTCAGGTTGCATGGGGCTCTGAGCAACTTGATCTAGTTGAAGATGTCCCTGTTGTTGAGGGGGAGGGGTGGACTAGATGGCCTCTAAAGGTCCCTTCCAACCCAAACTATTCTATGATTCATCTGCTCTCAGTTGGATGCAATGCTGTCCTCCACCACGCACAGCTTTGATACTGGATTGAATACGGACCTGACTTAAACTCGGACTGATGCATGTCTTTGAGAAGGCCATGGTCCTCGGTGGCCTGAGATTTGTCTTTATTCAGGCCTGCTTTTCTGGCCCATCCCCTCCACCTTTCATCTGTTGGACTGGCTGTTGCAAAGAAGGGTTTCTACCCCTACCCTCATTCACCTTCCCCGTGAGTTGTCACCCACTCCTACCCTCCATTTCTGCCAGGTATGTCCTCTCCTTGTTTGTCATCTCCAGAGGATATCTTCACACTCTTCCTTGGTATGGGGAAGGCAAAGGAGGTGTTGCAAGTAGTCCCTGGGTTGTACAGCCTAAGCAGAGGAGCACCTACCTCAGAGCTGCATAAACTCTTGTCTGTGCAACACACACTCCCTGGGATGAAAGTTATTCCTTTGTGTCTTCAGTGGTAAAGTGTATTTTCTGTGTGTTCAACTGAGCTCTTTTGCACCCACCTCTATTTCTAGGGACAAGGCTGAGCAACAGTCCTGTGCACCAACCTTGCCCAGATAGCTAGCATAAATACAAAGAGGAGTTCGAGGATTTTGCTGAGTGGTGGAAGGTGTGGAGCAATTCTAGCATCACATCGCCTTCCCTTCAGGATATCCACATCCTCAGCCAGCCCAGGGGCATCTTCCCCCTTAAACATCTCCAGTATGGGTGTCTGGGTGTGACACCTGACTGCAACTGCCTCCTAGAAGTGCTTGATGATCTTTGCCCTGAATGCAAGGTATCTAAATGCATTTTCCAGATAGAAAAGTTGGCATGAGGTAGATGCCACCCATGATAGCAGCTGCTTCAGATCCCTGCTCAGCGGTGTGACTATCTGGGTGATTCAGCCTCATAGGGGACATAGGAGCCTGGCTGTCCCATCCAGGGACAGAGACAGGTCAGAGGCAGGACAGAGGACAGGTAAGGCCCCACTTTGAATACTGTGTTCAGTTTTGGCCCCTCACTACAAGAAAGACATTGAGGTGCTGGACCGTGTCCAGAGAAGGGCAACAAAGCTGGTGAGGGGTCTGGAGCACACGTCTTATGAGGAGTGGCTGAGGGAACTGGGGTTGTTCAGCCTGGAGAAAAGGAGGCTGAGGGGAGACCTTCTCGCTCTCTACAGCTCCCTGAAAGGAGGTTGTAGGGAGGTGGGGGTTGGTCTCTTCTCCCAAGTAACAAGTGATAGGTCAAGGGGAAACAGCCTCAAGTTGTGCCAGGGGAGGTTTAGGATGGATGTTAGGAAAAATTTCTTCACCAAAAGGTTTATCACACCTTGGAACAGTCTGCCCAGGGAAGTGGTAGAAGTGCCATCCCTGGAGGTATTTAAAAGATGGGTAGATGTGGTGCTGAGGGACATGGTTTAGTGGTGGTGTTGGCAGTGTTAAGTCAGTGGTTGGACTTGATGATCTTAAAGATCCCTTTGAACCTAGATGATTCTATGATTCTATAATTCTCTGATCCTGCTGCTTGCACATCTGGCTTTGTCAAGACCAGGAGGAGGTCTCACAGCAACCTAAAATTTAACTGGATAGTGAACACACATAAATCTGCAACAAAATTTCATGAAGACTTTCCATCTCTTGGGACAAACATGGGAGAAAAACTGGAAAAAACTTTTGGAAGATGCTATTTTCAGCAGTGATAAAAGGTTTCTTACATCTCCTCATGCTGCATTAGCGGCATGGGGTCCTACCCATTTTCCCGGCTAAGCCTGGGCACTGATGCCTTATTCCTGCAGCTGCCTGAAGCCAGTCGTGGAAGGCAACTTGCCAGACCCTGTCTCCCCCCATCCCTGCCAACGATGGTCCAGAACCAGCTGTCCTGAGAGGACTTGTTTGCTCAGCAGATTCCCGAAACAGCCCAGTTTCACAATCCCTCAGTTTACGTGTTGCTCATGGCACAAGAGTCTCTTCCTGGCAGAGGCTTGGCTTTTCGTACTTGATGAGCACCTGCCACGGGGCATGGAGGGAGGTTTTTGGGGTGGAGGGGAGGAGCCATGACAAGTGGGACATTTCAAATAACCAGTCCCTTGGGTGCATGTCCTGCCTCCTCCCTGCCCTCCTCTCCCGTGCAGACTACGAGCGCACAGTGTCTTTGCTACCAACATGAGGCTTGTCCTCCTGGCATGTCTCTGGGGTAAGTGAGGTGGGATTTTTTTTCCTCTTTGCCAATGGTTTCTCTCTTCCACTATTGCTTCTTCTACAGCCTACGGCACAAAGCAAATGGGACATTGCCAGGAACTGAAATGCAGTCGGTGGTGTCTGATCCATATCTGATAACAGAGTGTGGACACTCAGATCCCCTCAGATGTCACTAGACTAGACGAGCCGCTGGTGGACAGCTGGATGCTGCTCCACCTTGGCACCAACACCTAGACACCTTGAGAAGTGTCTAATTTGGGAACTGAATTCCAGCCCTGGTGAGCAAAGACAGCAGCACCCAAGGTGAGGTTCCCTGCCCCCGTTTCTCTGCTGTGGGTCCCTAGCCTGTGTGGGTTCATAGAACCATAGAATGGTTTGGGTTGGAAGGGAGCTTTAAAGGTCATGTAGCCCAACCCCCCTGCAATGAGCAGGGTTGGATATCTTCAACGAGAACATGTTGCTCAGAGCCCCGTCCCTGGTACATGAATAGGCACTTCAGGCCACCAGGATGATTATTTGAGTGCAACTGGAATTTACAGAGAGAAGGGGGATAACTATTAGGCATCTCAGCCCATAAACCTTAAAAGTAGCTTAAAAAAACAAAAAGGCAGATGGAAAAATGAATTAGCTGGGCAGTAACTCTAATGCTTGTCCTGGTGTCAGCAGTTCTGCCCTTGCCCAAAGCTGTTGGTCAATGCTTGGGATCTTGCCAGACTGCTGCATTTAGGAGCAGAAATTGCTGTTATATTTGTGTTGAGCTCTTCTTTGCTGTTGACCTTCTACAGTGGGCACAAAGTCTCATTCTCCTGAGTTTCCAGGAAAAAGAGATCCTGGCAAGTTTTTCCTTAGGCTTTTCCTTCCTGGGGTTTGCCTTGACCGCTAGTTAATCCTCAGGAAAAGCTGAATAGGAACAGCCTCTTTACACAAGTCTCCAGATGCATTCCACCTTGAAGACATTTCTTTGCACAACCCTATTAGCAGGCCCATAACTATTCCTATGGCATTTCACTGCTGCCATTAATGTCTGCAGGACTGACAGCAGTCCTGGGGTTAATTTTGTCTGGTGTCTGCCTGAAGTTCAGAGATGCCAATGCTTCTTCATGGTCTGGCCCTGACCGAGAGGAAATAAAAATGCTGTGCTACGTGCAACTCACCACACTTTCAGCAGTTTCATTCAGTGGTGTACCTCGTGCCTCGCTGTTGATGAGTTGGGTGTCACATTCAGAGTCTCTAGGGAGAGAAAAACACCTCCAGCTCCAATTCCACCCTCTGCTCTGGGCACCAGCCCTAGGATGAGATGGGTATCCATCAGCCATGACTCAGCTCTTTCCACTGGCTGTCACAGGAGCCTATATAATCAAATTGAGTTGAATAGAATCAAATCGACTTGAATTGAATCAATTTAAACCTAATCTAGCCATCTAATCTAATCATCTAATCTAATCATCTAATCTAATCTAATCTATCTGGACACTGACTTTCAGGTGACTGAATCCGGACGAGAGAAAACCCACCTGCTCTGTTGCAGCGTTTTCACACTTTTTTTCCAGTAGACTTTATTTTTTAAATTTTCTCTCCTTATCTGACCTCTTTATCAAGAAAGTCCCATGGACATGCACTAGGCAAAGCCCATTGACAGCTGGGTTTGGGAGAGAGACAGCAATGATGGGCTCTAACAGAGCTCACTTTGTTGTCTCTTGCCTGGTGTTTTGCTGTCCTGAATCTCCGTGGTGTGCAGAGCTCAGACTAACATCCTGTATTTCTTCTGTTTCAGCTTCCCTTGCAGGAGTCCTGCTGGCAGGTCAGTATTTGTAGTAGAGTGTGGAGCATGAGTCAGCACACATGGCTGTCATAAAATGTCATGCAGAATGAGGCTGTGTCTGATTTAAAGATGTTGCTTGGAGCCAGGAGACCTTGGTCCAAAATCTGTTTCTATGGCCTATGATCTTCTCTTTGTAAAGCACATTCTCCTGGTTAGCCGATGGAGAAGACCTGACTCTACCCACTGTGTAGTCTGTGAGCTGGTACCTGCTGGAGATCTCTGGGTGAATGGAACAGTACTGATCCAAAACACTGACAAAATAGCTGTTCATTTTAGCAAAGTTAAACCAGATGTCGGGATATCCTTGGTGCTGGGGTCTGATCACCGTGAGATGGAAGAATGCCTGGTGCCCCCTTGACTCCATGAGCCCGTGTGGAGGTGCTTCAGGGTTTCAGACCCTGGCACTTTTCAGTCCCTGAATTTCTGCCTTTACAGCACCCCAGATCCGTGCAGAGACAACGGTATCTGGAGAGATTTGGTTCTTGATACTAGGGTGGCAAACAGTGTTGTGATCGGAGGTTTGGCAAATGGATCCAGGTTTTGAGAGGGATTGTGTGTCCTGGTGGGTTCAACACAGGACTGAGTAGGTCCTTTTCACTCCTGAGTGCTGACTGTCTGTAGGTCCACAACAGCACCCAGCAATCACCGGCAATAGCTGAGCAAACCCAACCCTTCCCTTGGGGAACGGGCAGAAAGGTCTCAATTCTCTCCTCCCTGCTTCCAGTCCTTGGAGCAGCATTTGCTGGGAGACACTGGCCTTAACTGTGGGGAAAGTTACCCAGAACCTAAATGCTGGGGTAGGTGTTGGGGGTGCTACACCTCTCCCATTACAGCTGAAAATGAACCCTGTGATTTATATCTCAAAACAGACTTATGGACCCGCAAACACCTGCGGCTTTTGGCCATTCCCATCTCAAAACCCCATTCCAATTCACCAAAGCTTTTGGATGCTAGAATACCCTGGGCTTTTCTTCCTCCTGGTTTGGCAAAAAAGACAGCCTGTCTGGGGAGGAAGAGCCCTCTTTCTCATTCCTTGCCTTCACCCTGGCATTTCTGCTCTCTCCAGAAGATGTAGACACAACCAAACTTGAGATCCGCCTGGTGGATGGCCCCAACCGCTGCTCTGGGAGAGTCGAGGTACTTCACAAGGATGTCTGGGGGACCGTCTGTGACGACCAGTGGGATTTACGGGAGGCAAAGGTTGTGTGCAGGCAGCTGGGCTGCGGGACGGCAGTATCGGCCCCTCGGGAGTCAAAATACGGGGAAGGGAAAGGCCAAATCTGGCTGAGTGACATGAACTGCAAAGGGACAGAAGCATCCCTCACCGAATGCGAGGCAAAGCCATGGGGAGAAAACATCTGCAACCACGTGGAAGACGCCAGTGTGGAGTGCTCAGGTAAAGCCCGAGGTGTTTTCTACTTTGTGCCACATTGGCCCCAAATAAGCCAGGGCGCAACCTCTGGCCCATCCAGTTAGGAGGTCAGGGATGCAGAACGACTTTGTTGAGCTCCAGCTTCCTATTGCACTCGGCCCAGAGAAATGGTAACACAACACCTGGACCTGGAACAACCTGCAGAGCTTGGAGTGGACACAGATAGTCCCCTCCCTCCCCTGACAGCGTCTATCTTGATACCATTTTCCCTTCAACTTTTCGTCTCAAGTTAGAAGCTAGGAAGGGATCCTTTGACAGGCTTTAGGATGAGCAGGGGCAGTTTATGTGCCTCATGGGATATTCTGCTTTCTCCTGGTGATCAGGGGCACAGAGACTTGTCCCAAAACTTCTCCCTTGTTTGTTTTTGGCAGGAACAGAAATACCTGAGCCAGGGCCAATCCGGCTGGTGGGAGGCCCGAACCGATGCGCTGGCAGAGTTGAGGTGCTTCATGAAGAACAGTGGGGCAGCGTGTGCCATGACAACTGGGATCTCAATGATGCCCAAGTCGTGTGCAAGCAACTGGGCTGCGGGGATGCGGTGCTGGCCCCCATTGGGGCCAAGTTTGGACGAGGACTTGAAACCATCTGGTTGGATGACGTCAACTGCACAGGGGCGGAAGCTGCTCTCTCTGAGTGCCCGGCGAGGCCGTGGGGAGACCACAATTGTTACCACGGGGAAGATGCCAGTGCAATTTGTTCAGGTAATCCTTCTGTTCTCCTGCTTTTCCCAGCCATGTGTTATGGTGTCCTCACAGTCAACACGGGCCCAACCTTCGACAGGGAAAAGGGCTTCCTACAAACCACTTTCCTACTGAGTTGGTACTAAACTCATAGCCCTGTTGGTGGCCTGGGGTCTTTACACCATGGAAGAAGGCTTCAGTCTGGGAGGTTCTCTCCTCCCTGCTCACTGGGGTGCTCTGTGGCCATTTTTCTTCAGGTTAAGCTGGCCATTGGGCTTCTTGCTTGGAGAGTTGCATGTCATATGTGGAGAAAGCTATGGAGGAGAAGCTGCTGTGTGCAGGGCAGGGTGGGGATACTCAGGGAAGAGGGGGCACACGCACCAATGCCCAGCCTGAGCATGCCCTCTCTGGATGTGTTTGCAGACTCAGGGATCACCGTCTCCACTTCAGTCCGCCTGGTGGGTGGCCCCAACCGCTGCTCTGGGAGAGTTGAGGTACTTCACAAGGGTGTCTGGGGGACCGTCTGTGACGACCAGTGGGATTTACGGGAGGCAAAGGTTGTGTGCAGGCAGCTGGGCTGCGGGACGGCAGTATCGGCCCCTCGGGAGTCAAAATACGGGGAAGGGAAAGGCCAAATCTGGCTGAGTGACGTGAACTGCACAGGGACAGAAGCGTCCCTCACTGAATGCGAGGCAAAGCCATGGGGAGAAAACATCTGCAACCACGTGGAAGACGCCAGTGTGGAGTGCTCAGGTAAACTCCTCTCTGTCTTCCATCCTCTGTGTGCTGAGCAGTAGGATGGGCAGATCCCACCACACACATGCCCCCTAGTGAATCAGAGCTGGTCCTGAGCCCCAGTGTGGCTTTGTGGATGTTGTGGAGAGGTGGGGGTCAGTCTCTTCTCCCATGTAACAAGTGATAGGACAAGAGGAAACAGCCTCATGTTGCGCCAGGGGAGGTTTAGGATGGATGTTAGGAAAAATGTCTTCACCGAAAGGGTTGTCAAGCATTGGAACAGGCTGCCCAGAGAAGTGGTGGAGTTGCCATCCCTGGAGGTATTTAAAAGATGTGCAGTTGTGGCATTTAGGGACATGGTTTAGTGGTGGTTTTGGCAGTGTTAGGTTTATGGTTGGACTCAGTGATTTTAAGGGCCTTTTCCAACCTAAACTATTCTGTGATTCTGTCTGCTGGTGGGAACAAGAGATGGACGCAGCTGATTAACTCACCCCATCACTGGGTGCAGCGCTTGCCCAATGACCCAGGGGGGACATGTGGATATAGATGACCCAGGGGCAGCATTAAATCCTCTCCTACCTGAGACTGCTCTGGTCCCTTGTCTCATCTCTGGGCTGCAGAGTGATTAGCATCAGCAGACTCCTTGAGGCAGATACAGAGTAGAGCCTGCAGCCATCCATGAAGACCAGGAAGCCTTCTTACTGCCCTTTTCCCACAGCCCCTCTCCCTGGGTTTTCTATCTTCCTTCCCGCCCCAGAGAAGCCTAGCCCTTGCCATATCTCCGGTGTGCTCAGAGACACCTGAGCCTCTGCTGAGCAGGCAAGCTTTCCACAGGCGGTGGGGTGTGTAGGACACTCCCTTAACATTTATTTTTTGGGCATTGGTGCAGAGGTGGACATTCCTGAGGAGGGGCCAGTCCGGCTCGTGGATGGCCCGAACAAGTGCGCTGGGAGAGTCGAGGTGCTCCATGAGAACCGGTGGGGCAGTGTGTGTGATGACCACTGGGACATGAAGGACGCCAAGGTGGTGTGCAAGCAGGTGGGCTGCGGGTCACCGCTGTCGGCTCTGGGAGGCGCCCGCTATGGGCGAGGGTCAGACATCATCTGGCTGGACGATGTTGAATGCAATGGGACAGAAGAGAGCATCTTTGACTGTCAGGCCAGGCCATGGGGTGAACACAACTGCTACCACGGAGAGGATGCTGATGTTGTTTGTGCAGGTAACTACCCACCGCCATGCCATGTGAAGTGATGTGGGGACAGGGTCAAACACCTCTTAGCAGAGCCAGCAGGCTGGACTGCAGGGGACAGAAAGGGAATCACAGGGCAGGAAGGCTCCCACCAGCTCACGATAATGCTGGTGGAGGCAGGGAAATGGGTACAGCAGGGACCTGTAAGGGAATACAGAGCATCTGTTTAGGATGGATGTGGTGGGACCACCTGGTGGGAGAGGGGCTTAAGTGCAGCAGAGGAAAACAGGGGTGACAGGCTGACTAAGGGATGGATCCTGCTGGGGAGATTCTGACAAGGAGTTTTTGTAGAGGGCAAGGCTGCTAAAAGGCAGCAAGAGGGAAGGCAGGGTAGTTTCTGGGGCAGGAGGTGATGGTGAGTATCTGTGGGGGAAATGGTGTCTGGGACGAGATGCTTCTGTATCAGTACATAATCAATACTCCGTAGTTGTCTGAATTGGACTCTCTGAAGTTCTTGGGGGCCGAGTTCCTGACTCCTCATGCCCTATTTCTTGAGAGAGAAGCTTGGACAGGCCCTGCATGCGTGAAGGGAGGAATCGCTGGGAGTCTTTGTCTGGTTTCATTATGGAGGAACAGGGCTGTAGGGGCTTGGATTTCACCTGGGTGCTGCACAGGGTTATGCTGTCAGGACCATGTGCTGCAGGCTTCTGGGTCAAGCAGTGCACTGTGCATCAGGGTCAGAGTCTGCACATCATGAGTCCTGTCCTGGATGCCACAGGGCACTGTCCAAAGCTCAGGTGTTGGGTTCCTGACAGCCCCAAATATATAGGTATAACCCAACCTGCAGATCCTCTTCAGGACCAGAGCCCTTGTCACTTCTAGAAGGCAATTCTGGTGTCAGAGAGTTCTTGAGAGCAGATTTTGCTTTACTTTGCTCCCTTTCTCTGCAGTTAACAAGAACTTGGAGGAGCCAGAAGCACCGTGAGTGCCAGACCGGCCACACTGGACCATGTTCATCTTGCCGCAGGAAGATGGGCTAGATGGGGAAGATTCAGCTGAGAGGGCAAAGGGCAGGGATGCTGCAGAACCACCAGTGTGCCATAATGGGATCCAGGGTTTGGCAAAACCATCCCCTCTCATCCTTTGAAGGATCTACAAACTTGGTTATAACTGCACTGATGGAAAACCCAGCTCAACACATTATTCCCACTGAAAAGCAAACATTGCCAAGTATCAATAAAGTTCCCCTAAAACTGAACATCTGGCTGTCTCACAAATTACTCCTGGACCTCTGCTGCCTGAGCACATATCTGGCAGGGAGCTGTTGGTCCAGCATGGTGAATATTTATGTGAGGAATTAATACAATGAATATTTATACCAATGGTATGACAGCATACCATTTTGCAGGTCTGCAGAGGAACATTTGCCTCCACAAACATCCAGACCACTAACAAGGGGCAGCCATAAGAGCCTTGGGAAGGGTACTGAACTTGGCACCATGCAAGCTGATCTCTGAAGGTTTGTCTGTCCCTCCTCAGGGGGCAAACTGCCCTCCCCATAGGGAACAATTCACGCCTTTTTCTCCTTCACTTTTCCCAGAGACCAAAGCTGGCACTTTACAAGTGGGTAATTTCCGATTTCAGGGATGCCCAGTCATGACTGAGCCTCCAACACAGATTTTTTTTTTGTGATTTGTTGCTTTCCGAAAAGCGATGTGCTTTGTGCCTGTCAGCACAACACAAATGCTTTAATCCCAATGAAGCAAAGACCAAAGGATTGACAACGGGTGTCTCCAAGTTAGTTGGTCAACTCAAGCTAGTTTTACAGGCAGGACAGATGACTGGGTCCTCTCCTCCACCTCCCCCCAGACCAGTTCACCCCATTCCAAAGTAGGTCTAAAGTAGCTCATATCACCCTGTTTTCGGGAAGTGCCCTAGTTCAGTGTGGCTCTGGGGAGGGCAGAAATGAGGTGACGCTGGTGGTGATCTGGCCACAACACAAAGCATCACACAGACTCACAGAATAGGATGTTCGGGTACATGTCTGCATATTTATTTTTTTTTTTTTCAGACAGAAGGTGAGAAGAGGCACAGAAATGGTTTAAGGCTTGGAGGGAATGTGTCAGAGAGCCATGAGGTTCAGTCTGTTTTACTTTTGAGAGGGCAAGCTATGTGAGGACTTCACTGCAGTGACTGAATGCTTCTGGGGGAAGGGTGCTGGCTACCCAAGTCTGTCCAAGCTCATACAGCAAGGGCCAAATATTTATATATTGTATCCCTGAATCAGCACAAGACAACTTTTATGGATTAGAGGCAGTATCAGCAGGAGAGGATGAACTGGCGTGGGAACTGTATGACCTGTTGGGCAGGGCAGGCATGCTGCTGTGAGATGTTGCAAGGATTCAAGTTGACTTCAAGTCCCCAGCACTGTTCTCCAAATATTCCCTCCACCCCTGAAAGAAGATGCCTGGAAACTTGCCTTGTGGCAGGAATTGTGGCCAGTGAGACCATTTGCAGGCATCCACAGAGGTACCCAAATTAGCCACAACATCACCCAAAGCTCCTTCTATAGGAGTGAGAGTCATCTGAGGTGATTCAGAGGGTAGCTGGGCTGCCTTGCCCCATGCAGGTGCCTCTCCCTCTTCGTTAACTGAACAGGTTCCTAGGACAAAGATTCCCCCGATTTGGTCATGTCAGTTGGGTGCTTGCATTTGAGTGTGATAGATCTGAGTCCCAGTTGTTTGCTTCTGTACTGCATGCTCTTTGGACGTGAAGAATCACTTTCGTTTGGGTTAAATGAACGTCGTACTCATGTTGGTTGGCAATATAATCTCTCTTCTCCACTCTGGAATGTCTGTGAGGTTTAGATCCCACCTAGAAGGAAATGTATGCAATGCAGACCTGTAAAAGCAGCTTCTTTTAGCCTGACAAGCCACTAAAAGTTACCAGTGTGCATATAATACTTAGTGATATTTAAAAAAATGCAAATAGGAAAAACGTGCTGCCACATGGAGAGATGGGAATCTCAAATCACCAAGCTCCAACTCCACGCCTCCAACATCACCCCATGGTACTTGTCAAAGACAAGGAGGTTAGACTGGGAAAGGACAAAGACCCAGCAGCCCCAACAGTCAGCCTAGAAGCTCAGTCTAGTTCCCAGTAGGATGGGACATGGATAAAGGTTACCTGAACATACGACACCCGCATCTTCTCCGTGATTACAGTTATGGGCTCCCCAAGGCCTCGCCGCACACTCGGAGAGGGCTGCTTCTCTACCAGAGCATTTCACATCATCCAACCAGATACGGCCAAAACCTTGCCCAAAATAAGCTGAACCTGGGGCAGACATGGCCGTCCCACAGCCCAGCTGCTGGCACACCACTGCAGCATCACTCAAGTCCCAGCTGTCGTCACAGATCGTCCCCCACTGCTGGCTATGGAACACCTCAACTCTCCCGGCACAATGAGTGGGGCCATTCACCAGCCGGAGTGGAGGCACTTCTGGAGTACCTACACAAAAAGCAACCGAAAAGGATAAATGCACACAAATACACTGCACCTGAACCCTACTGACACTTTGTAGGGGACAAGTGCCAAGCAGGTTGTCCCATGCATGAAAAATGGATGGCTAAAGGGTCCATTCAGGGTTGCCCCAAAGTCTGTGTGGCTCTGCACTGCCCGCAGACTGGCAGAAATGCCCCAGTAAGGACTGGGAGTGACATTTCGGGCTCCCAGCCAGTAAGACATGCTAATGCACCCCTTCCAAGCAGGCATGTTTCAGATGGCTTGTTTGAATCACTGCCAACGCTACAGTGACACGGGACCCTGTGCCTGCTCTGTAGAAATAGCAGTCTGCTGGGCTGAGCTCTGAGAGAGAGCTCACCTGGAGTACTGTGTCCAGCTCTGGAGCCCCCAACAGAAGACAGACATGGATCTGTTGGAGCAGGACCAGAGGAGGGCCACAAAGATGATCAGAGGGCTGGAGCACCTCTGCTGTGAGAACAGGCTGAGAGAGTTGGGGCTGTTCAGCCTGGAGAAGAGAAGGCTCCAGGGAGACCTTATAGCAGCCTTCCAGTGCCTAAAGGGGGCCTACAGGAGAGCTGGGAGGGAATTTTTACAAGGGCATGGAGAGATAGGACAAGGCGGAATGGCTTCAAGCTAGAAGAAGGGAGATTTAGATTAGATACTAGGAAGAAATTTTTCACTGTGAGGGTGGTGAGGCACTGGTGCAGGTTGCCCAGAGAAGCTGTGGCTACCCCATCCCTGAAGGTGTTCAAGGCCAGGTTGGACGGGGCTTGGAGCAACCTGGGCTGGTGGGAGGTGTCCCTGCCCATGACAGGGAGTTTCAACTGGATGATCTTCAAGTTCCCTTCCAACCTAGACTGTTCTATGATTCTATGATCTACAGACAAACCCTGTACAAAGGGAGCAATTCAGGAGCCTCCAATTAGGTGTCTTTTCCCATTTGAGATGTATTGGGACATCGTTGCCATCCTCCAGCTGTCCCATTGGAAGGGTGTGGGTCTCATAGCTCCAGTGTTGTATCAACCAGCCCCACGTAGATGTCTGCATACTGTTCGATGTCTTATATAGCATTAGGTACCTATGTCCAGGAACATGATGCATGCTCAAATAAACTGGATCACATATGGGAAGCTTTGTAATGTCCGTCAGTGAACAGACTGTCCAATGCCCGTATTCCCAAAACTTTCTTTTGGCCTTTCAAATTTTACTCCAGTTACTGCAATATTCACCATGTGTGTTCTGGATAATTTGCTAGGGGAAAGCAGATTGTGGTAATGTATATTAATAGACACCTAATCTTCCTTGAAAGTTCTCATGGCTGGTAAAGCCAGCTGAACTGGACAATAAATGGTGCTAAAAAGCATTAGCCAACCCTTTCCTGCACTGAAGCAGAGTGCCAAATAAAATTAATCAAAAGGGGAGGTTAAAATTAGGTTTTCAACAAAGAGTCTGTCCTGTCTGTAGCTGAGAACCTCGCACTGTGTGACAGCATTTCAACCAGCTCAGCTGCAGATGAGTACTTTGCTATGTTCACGGTAGGGGAGGTGACTCCTCTTCAAAGAGCATTGCGTTCTCCTGAAGTTTCCCAAAGCTTTTCATGGCAGGAAGGAGGGACTCCAGGAAAGCTCTGCTAGCTTCTCACTCTGATGTCCCAGAAAAGTAGAAAAGAATGGCTAAAAACTGAGAAAACAGGATGCCTGATTGTAAAGAAAATATTGGGATTGTTTAGGATTGCTCTGAATGACTATTAGACTAGGTTTTTTGAGCACGGATAAAGGTCTTCTGGTCTGACCTCATAGCTGACCTCACTTTGAGCAGGAGACTGGTGTAGAGACCTCCTGTGGTCCCTTCAACCTGAATTATCTTATAAGCCTCCCAATTGCTTTTACACAGCAAGAGGTTTCTTCAGGGCTGCAGAATGCAAGAGTCACTGAAGAGAAAACTGAAAGCTCTTAGATACAAGTGCTGTAAAGACACATTCAGTGGTGTCATGTTTCTAAAGTTCTCGATGAATCCTGACATTTTATTGCTTCTCATGCTAGAGTGAAACAGACTTCCCAATCAACCAGAGACCAAGACTCTCTGACAGCACTGGTTAGGTTTACTTGTGATGTTCATGTAAAAGTGTAGTCTTGGAGGTAACTCTGTCTATATGACACCGCAAGCCTGTACCTCAGCAGGAATGGGATATTTCTGGGATCTGTCCTGCCCTGGAAAAGTCTTGGAGCCTTCAGGAGCTGAGGTATGCTATACAAACCTTGACAGAGCTATCAGCCTGGGGCTTGCTGATGGTAACTCCATAATTCTGGATCAGCTTCCATTGGTGACTGCTGACCATGGTCAGGGCCATGAGCATTGCATAAATTACACAAGAATGGGTTTATGATTAATGGCAGACAGTATGAGCAGCATGAGCTCAGCGAAGACCTTCCACCGAGGGTGGAAATCTTTCTTGCTTGTTTCCCAAAACTATTGGGACTGAGACACAGAGAGGGGTTACCTGAGCACACCACACCAGCATCTTCTCCATGCTTGCAGTTATGGGACCCCCAAGACTGCGCCCTACACTCAGAGAGGGCAGCTTCGTTCCCTGAGCAATTCACATCGTCCAGCCAGATGGGGTCAGACCCTTGCCCAAAAGGAGCTGAACCAGGGGCTGACAGTGCTGCCCCACAGCCCAGCTGCCTGCACACGACGTTGGCGTCAGCTGTATCCCAGCCGTCATCACACACGGTTCCCCACTGCTGGTCATGAAACACCTCGACTCTCCCAGCACAACGATTCGGACCGTTCACGAGCCGGACGGGAGCTGGTTCCACAATACCTGGACCAAAACACAATGGCAAAATGTTTGGGGAGCTTTGCATGACTCGGAGCTCTGTGTAGAGGGCAAAAACCCCTCCTTGCAGGGTTCTTGTGCCAAAACTGTTGTGGACATGGATGTTGATCAGCAGAGCGTGTGTGCTTTGCTACCTAGAGGAGCCAATTTGTACCTGCAGCAGATTACTAATGGAAAGAGCTTCAGGGAGCTGAACTCTTGGCTCAGGGTCCCAGGGTAAGCTGCAGATGCCACCCATGCCATCACTGGCTACACAACACTTCCATTTTCTGCAGAGGTCAAGGAGGGTCAGAGCAGCCTGTCCCCCTGATTCCTCCCCAAAATCACCTTCCCAGGAATATTCCCTAGCCACTGTGGCACAGGTCTGTCTGTCTCAGTGTTGTGCCACTGGTTTAGAGTGGAGAGTGCCCTTTACCTCGTTACTCAACACAACCTTCCTGTGCATCACCCACTGATGACACCCCACAGCGCCTGGGCCTGCCTTCTCCTCGCTTGGCTTATACTGCAGATGGAATTTAGGTACCTAAATATACGTGTCCATTTTGGAAGCAAATTTATTCTGCCCGGTGTCCAGCTGCTGCTCCAGAGGAGCACTGGATCCTCTCTCATATTCCCCAGCACTGTGCAGGTATCTTGGATTCTCTAAGAAATCTAAAATAGCACTGAATTCACCCCTTCTGTATCTCATCTAAAAGCAACATCATGGTAAAATGTGTCCCACAGGACCACAGACAACTCCTCCTTAAACACAGCCCCCATTGCACCCCACATTTCATGGCATAACAGTACCTGAGCAGACCACACCAGCGTCTTCTCCATGGTTACAGTTGTGGTCTCCCCAAGACCGTGCCCGGCAATCAGAGAGGGCAGTTTCAGCCCCTGCACAGTTCACATCATCCAGCCAAATTTGTCCTGTTCCTTGTCCAAACCGAGCAGAGCCGGGGGCTGAGACCACTGTCCCACAGCCCAGCTGCCTGCACACAACTTGAGCATCTGCTAAGTCCCAGCTGTCGTCGCAGACTGTCCCCCACTGCTGCTCATGATACACCTCGACTCTCCCAGAGCAGAAATTCAAACCACCCACTAGTCGGATCGGGGCTGGTTCTGGAACACCTGAACCAAAAAAGTAAGACCAGGTAAGTTTTATGTTGGCAAACAGGTTCCTGCTGGCCACATCAGCTAACGCAGTGTGTATCCATTAGTTTAGCATGACCTACAGGGACAAGCAGCATGGAGAAAGTTCACTGTTGTTTCCCCTCCTCTTGCCCCAAAAGTCAAGGAAAGGTGCTGTCCAAAACTGAGGACTTCTTGCTCTTCTGTATTTGTCTAGAAAGATGCCTGTGCCCAGACAGAAAGTGCAGGTAACTTTACTGACCAAGGGAAAGGACTTTAGCAGGGAAGGCTTCTTTAGGAGAGGAGTGGGAAAACTGGGGTATGACTCATCTTAGCTAGACTTGGAGCCCTTAAGCATAAACTTCCAGGGGCTGATGGGCTTTCCTGAGCATTGGTGCCTGTTGCCATCTGAGATGCCCAGGGAATCCCAGACAACCCAATGCAGTTAGCAGACTTGATGTCTCAAAGGAGATTGGTGCCTTTCTGGATCTGCAGTTGGTGGGTGGGATATAGTGAGACATCTCAGGTGACACTACACACCTATGTTTAGGCAGCTGAACCTTCACTTTTACAACTCTGCCGTGGACCCTCAGTACCCTTTATAGTCAATGGAAGGAAATGAGCCCTGCTGGGTTGCAACTTCTTTAATCTGCTTTGGGCATCTGCATCAGGACGGGCCAAATCCTGCTGTAGACCACACTGACTCAGTCCTCACGGGCAGCAAAGGGGCAGCAGGGTGTTTAATCCAAACACAGGCATCTGTACTTAGTCAGTGAATCCATGGGGTGTTTTCAAGGTGTGGGCAGGTAACCAGAGGAGAGCAGTTTATCTCCTGCAAGGGCAAGGCAAAACTTCACCACTTCTGGGAGGTAAAATAATCATATAGAGGATGAAGAAGAATGAATTAAGCAACAAGTCTTCTCAAAGGGATTTAAAGGATATAAAGGATAGAGAGTGACACTCTACTGCGTCAGGCTGTTCTGAGAAAGACAAGGGGAGTGATGACTACAAGTTATGCAAACCAAGCCTTCAGAGCTACTCAGCACTGGCAAAGCCTCAGCTGGCATTACAGACTAAAAGAAATATGCCCAACAGTGTGGGAGAAACCAGAGAAGAATGACAGGAACGAGGACAAACTTAAAAATGTGTCTCAAGAGGGAGATGGGAAGAAGCTGAGGAAACAGAAAAGGGATGTAACAGTCTTAGCAGAAGGCAGATGCAAAGAATGAATGGCAGTAATGCGCACTGCAATGAGACAAGAGGCTGTAGACTAAATTCCAGGCAATGATAGTGAGCTCAGGGTTTCCTTCTAGTGGCAACGAAGTGCAGTGCTGCAACATTTTGAGGAAATTTATCTCAGCTGCGGAGGTTTCAGAGAAGACGCAGGAAAAACACTGGTGAAAAAAGGTCCAATAAGGTGGTTTCTAGCAAGTGAGGGAGGAGGAGAGGTAGATTAAGTGGGTTTCTGCAAGATTTTTTCATGTTCTTGTCTGCAAGTGGAAAGAGAGAGAAAAATGGGCAGCGTATCTTGATTTTTCAAGTGTGATAAGTTCATTGGGGTTGTCATTGGCAGCGGTAAAAGAGTCCAAGTCACTCTATACCCTCTGTAACAGGGCGAATCACACCAGTCCTGCAACGCCACCAGGTTTACTGCTAACTCACGTGGGAAAGAGTCCCAGATTTAAATTCTTCTGCACAGCCAGCAGCAGGCTGGACTGCAGCAGCACAGTGTCATGATTAGCTTTTGAATGGGAATGAGAGGGGAACACAGATGATTTACCCACATCCCTGTTTGAAGCACTTTCTCTGTACTGCACTGAGGTTTTAGCATCATAAGATGGGAAGAGGGTACCCTATGGCATTTCAAACATCCCTCCACATACCCCAAAAGTCTGGTGACACAGGTGAGACTTACCCAAGCACACAACACCAGCATCCTGTCTGTGACTACAGTTATGGACTCCCCATAGAGCGGTTTCACATTTGGAGAGGGCAGTTTCGGTCCCTGTGCAGTTCACATCATCCAGCCAGATAGGGCCAGATCCTTCCCCAAAATAGGCAGAGACTGGAGTGGATAGTGCTCTCCCACAGCCCAGCTGCTGGCAAACAACTTCAGCATCACTTATATCCCAGCTGTCATCACATACTGTTCCCCACTGCTGGCCATAAAAAACTTCAACTCTCCCACTGCAACGATTTGGTCCATTCATTAACCGCAATGGAGCTATTCTTGGTATATCTGAAGAAAAAAACCAAGGGCAGGAATATATGTTAAATTGCCATTTGCATGATTAAAATTAAGATAAAATGTATGTGAGCCTAATGACATCCAGGATGCATTTATGGAGTTGCATAATGGTGGGATATCTTCCCCAGTTCTGGCATTCACATACAAGTGGACAATAGACAGAGTACTGTGTTCTGCAGAATATGTTAGAAATCCAAGCCAAGCATAGCACACGGCTTCTGTTTCCAGAAAAAGGTACACGCACATCAAAAAAAGAGAGGAATTTTTAACAGGTCTTCACTATGATGAAAGAGAGCTCACGATCCAGATTCAGGACACTTCGAGAGAGATGCTGCTGCTGAGGTGGTACATGAATACCCCTTTTGGAAACAGAAAACCTTCCCCGTCATAGAGATGGACACAGAGAGGGGTTACCTGAGCACACCACACCAGCATCTTCTCCATGCTTGCAGTTATGGGACCCCCAAGACTGCGCCCTACACTCAGAGAGGGCAGCTTCGTTCCCTGAGCAATTCACATCGTCCAGCCAGATGGGGTCAGACCCTTGCCCAAAAGGAGCTGAACCAGGGGCTGACAGTGCTGCCCCACAGCCCAGCTGCCTGCACACGACGTTGGCGTCAGCTGTATCCCAGCCGTCATCACACACGGTTCCCCACTGCTGGTCATGAAACACCTCGACTCTCCCAGCACAACGATTCGGACCGTTCACGAGCCGGACGGGAGCTGGTTCCACAATACCTGGACCAAAACACAATGGCAAAATGTTTGGGGAGCTTTGCATGACTCGGAGCTCTGTGTAGAGGGCAAAAACCCCTCCTTGCAGGGGTCTGGAAACCAATGGGGCTTGGGTCCATGATGTGTAAAGTGGCACTAGATGCCTATGGCCTCACAGCTTGATCCCACATTCTTGGCTGAAGCTTTTGCAATAGACCAATCACCTGTAGAGTGATCATAGATGAGCAACCAGGTTACTTCCCTAACAGCAGAACACCAAAATGGGAAGGAGTGAAAAAAGCACTGGTGGAAACAGTGCATTTGAGAGTGCTGAGTCCCCCCCCACTCATGAGCCTCTACAAGCGTGGCCATCGGGACTGGCCAGCAAAGTTGCCAGCACCCTAGACCCCATGAGAGGTCCAGGGCCGCTGGGACCCTTCCTACAAATGCAGGCCGTCCCTAGCACCCCACATTTTATGATATGCATTAGTGGTACCTGAGCACTCCACACCAGCATCTTCTCCATGGTTACAGTTGTGGTCTCCCCAAGGCTTGGCCCGGCACTCGGTGAGGATGGTTTCAGCCCCTGCACAGTTCACATCATCCAGCCAAATTTGTCCGGTTCCTTGTCCAAACTGAGCAGAGCTGGGGACTGAGACCGCTGTCCCACAGCCCAGCTGCCTGCACACAACTTGAGCATCTGCTAAGTCCCAGCTGTCGTCGCAGACTGTCCCCCACTGCTGCTCATGAAACACCTCAACTCTCCCAGAGCAGTTGCTCGAACCGTTCACCAGCCGGACTGGAAGGAGCTCAGCAAATCCTGTGTTGAGAAATAATGAAGACCTCAATTTCTGTTGTATTTTGGTCTGGGCTGACAGGGTAGAGCACTGTACTGCTCTCTCCTGGACTGCATCAGTCTGGCATAGACTTTTTCTCATTTTTCCACATCAGCTCAGCAGACCCTTGCAGTAATTTCAGTCTCTTAGAGTGGTGGTCTCCAGCTGATCTCTCCTGTTGACTAGTCCCTACTAAAATCAGCCAGCTCCAGTTGAACCTTTATCTCATCAGAAGATGACAGTTATGCCTGCATCCTGTTATTGTGGTGGACCATAATAGGAGGAGTAGCCCTGGGCTGGCCAGCTGAACTAGGAAGGGGCAGGCACCGGTGGACTAACACTGGTCCAGGAGCACGAGGTTACCTTATGGTCTAGGCTGTGTTAAGGAGTCTTAGCATCTGGGATCAGAATTTTGGTAAAGCAGAAAGAGTTGACTGACAACTGCTTATGTCAGATGTTAAAGTTTTCTAGCTCTGGTGTTGGTCAACATCAGATATCTGGTGCTGGGGACTGTGAGACAGGCCAGACAAATCTCATTGGAGGTGCCTATTTCCTTCACAGATGTAAAGTGAACCCACTTTTGAAGCATTCTGTGTCACTTTTCTTTGGAAGATCTGTCTGTGCTGAAGACAGGTCCTTCAGGATCTGTCTGAAAGGGTCACCCACAAACAGCTTCCCCCATGACAAGCCATGAGTGATGGGTACCTGTACAAACCACGCCAGCATCTTCTGTGTGCCCACAGTTATGGCTTCCCCAAGGAGTGGCTCTGCACTGGGAGAGGTCAGCTTCTGTCCCTGCGCATCTGACATCATCAAGCCAAATGGGGCCAGATCCTTGCCCAAAGTAAGCCCCATGGGTAGCCAACAAGGCCTTCCCGCAGCCCAGCTGCCTGCACACCACTTCTGCCTCGGCCAAGTCCCAGTCGTCGTCACACACAGTTCCCCAGTGCTGGCCATAAAACACCTCGACTCTCCCAGAGCAGTGGGTCAATCCATCCACTAATCGAAGTGGGGCAGGTTCTGCAAAGCCTACAGGGGAAAAAAAAAAAAGAAAAAAAATAATTAGGGAAAGTATCTGGTGTAGTTTAGTGTATCTGTCTTCCACCTGGCAAAGATCGTAGCATTTCTCATAGTTTTGCATGGGAAAACATTGCATGCAGAGGCAACACAAGCACTTCCTCCACCATCATAAGCTGCTCAGCAATGGATTTTACAAATTAAAATATACTTGTCATGGCAGAGGACAAGCCCCAGTATTGTTTAAATATTGATGTCTAGTGCTTTTGGGGTTTCAGGTCTGTGTGTCTTGCTGCCAGCCCTTTATAGATGTCCCAGGTCCCTTAGCATGCACCAGAAGGTGCTAGATACCTAGAGGTGCCAGAATCACTCTCACACTGTCGACCTCTATCTGCCTCTCAGCCTCATGTTAATGTTGGTTTTGCCCACAAGTCAAAGAACAAAATATGGATTTCTCAATATACTAAGACCCTACAGACTTTACAAAACTCTGTACGTGGTTACAGAGGAAAGGCACTAATTGGCACCTCGTTACAGGAAAGGCAGGGGGAAACCAACTCTTCTCCTTCCAGTGTTGCCCAACCACTCGCCATATTCATAATAACTGGTCCACCAGCAAATGCCTAATGGTAGTCCAGCTGTGGCATATGCTGCCTCTTGCTTGACCAGACAGCTGGAGAATTGGGAAGGAGTGGGTGCCTCTGGGAATCATGAAAGGAGACTTGGAGGTGCCACCTTGGGACTCCAATTACATGGGAAGACCTGATAGTAATACACTGGGAGGGACAATGTGGACCATGTGAAGAACCTCAGTCAATGCAAGAGTTTTTTGAGAACTTCAGAAGGAACTATGTCTACCGACATGAGGATGAGGTGGGGGCGCTGCCAAAGCCACTGGTCTCTGCAGTGAGAGAGGATGCTCTATCGAGGCATCCCCTGGCTGCGTGCATGGGGAGACCTACGAATCACAGAATCACAGAATGGTCAGGGTTGGAAGGCACCTCTGGAGCTCATCCAGTCCCACCCCCTGCCAGAGCAGGGTCACCTACAGCAGTTGCACAGGACGGCATCCAGGCAGGTTTGGAATGTCTCCAGAGTGGGAGACTCCACAACTTCTCTGGGCAGCCTGTGCCAGTGCTCCGCCACCCTCAAAGTCGAGAAGTTCCTCCTCATGTTTAGATGGAACTTCCAATGTTCAAGTTTGTGCCTGTTGCCTCTTGTCCTATCACTGGGCACCACTGAAAAAAGACTGATCCCATCCCCCTGGCACCCTCCCTTTAAGGATTTATAAGCATTTATCAGATCCCCCCTCAGTCTTCTCTTCTCCAGACTAAAAAGACACAAGTCCCTCAGCCTTTCCTCATCAGAAAGATGCTCCACTCCCCTCATCATCTTTGTAGCCCTTTGTTGGACCCTCTCCAGCAGTTCCCTGTCCTTCTTGAACCAGGGAGCCCAGAACTGGACACGAATAATTCCTGGACACAAATAATTCCTGCAGCACCACTGTCTTTTACCAGTGGTTCATGTGGTGATGGATTTTAATTAAGAGGCAAGACAACTCTACGGCTTAACAGTATGAATCACTTTTAATCTTACAGTTCTCTTGGATGTTGGGCTCAGCATTGCTCCAAAGGGAACAGGACCTCCTACAGCACCTCCAGCATCTCTCCACACCCCACAAAACCCACCTGTGTCATGCAGAGTGGGATTTACCTGAGCACACAACACCAGCATCTTCTCCGTGCACACAGTTATGGCTTCCCCAAGGTTTTGCACTGCATTCGGAGAGGGCAGCTTCGGTTCCTTTGCAGGTCACGTCATCAAGCCAAATGGGGTCAGGCCCTCTCCCAAAGTAAGCTGAGGAAGGAGCAGATAAAGCCGTCCCGCAGCCCAGCTGCCGGCATACAACTTCAGCATCAAATATATCCCAGCTGTCATCACAGACAGTTCCCCATTGCTGGCCATAAAGCACCTCCACTCTCCCAGCACAGCGACTTGAACCATTCACTAATTGCAGCTTAACTGCTTTTTTAATTTCTGCATTAAAAAAAAAAAAGAAAAGAAAAAAAGCAACAACAAAACCAGGATCAGGGAATGCACGTGGAAAGATTGCCTAGAGATCAAAGGCAAGGAAATATCTTCACTAGCACTGCCCAGCACTTGACAAGCTGAAGGCTGATGAGCATCAAGTTCTGTATCTTCCTCTGTGGTTTCAGAGCTCAGAATTAGAGAGATAAATAGCATAGATAGTGAATCCCTTATGAAAAAGGACTGTGCAATTACCACTGTGATGTTACTTCAGGGGTGGGGACTCACTACAGATCAAGATACCCACATGTCTTATAGACCTGTTGCTACCTTCCTGTGAGATGGATGTTGAAATTCTAGTCAGTCAGTGACATCTGTGGAGCTGAGCTGGCCAAATATTGGCATTGGATTCAATTGCCCAAATAAGAGTTCAGCAGCATTTGCAATGCCATAGGTATTCCCTCTTAGGGTCTCCTTTAGTGCCAGTATCTCATCTGCCAGGTTGCATCAGACGCTCCAGGGCACCTCTAATTCCACTTGGCAACTCTGTGTAGGGAACTGACTCCACCCTAGATTTCCATTGCTTGCAACAAGAAGATACCCAGTCCCAGTGGTGACACCTGCATTTAGATATATATATGTCTGTGTCTTAATATGGCCCCGAATCCCATTCCTGATACAACTAGGAAAAAAAAAAACCTAGGAAAAAAAACTAGGAAAAAACTAGGAAAAAAAACTAGGAAATTTGGTTTGTTGTTCAGTGCTGAGTGGAGCAGTGTTTGGGACATACTGACCTGAAAGAGGGAAACGGGCAGCCTGTGAACATCCCAATCACCTTTTTACCTCCTGGGGTCCATCGCCCGCTTGATTAAGTTTTACTCCCCAGTTAACGGCAATGTAGAAGGGGAGGGTACACATTTGAGCCTTCCCCACCCAGTTCGTGGAGCTCAGCATTCATTAGCATCATGCTGTGACATCCAAGTTAGGAATGGCTCCAACACAAGTGACCCACAATTGAATTTGTCATCCCAGTCTCAGTCTGGAGAATAAACACATTCACCAGGAAAGAGCATTGTCACAAAATACAAATGGAAAGAGGCCGTGTAAACGCTTAACGTCCCTGGCATATTTCAGCCATGAAATACGTGCACAGAAAGCATGTGTGTCCAGGTGGAGATTCTTTAGTCTCCTTGCCTGTTAACTTCATAGTGATGGCATAAAAGGCAAGAATAGCGTGGATCAGGGAAAAAAAACTATGATCTCTGTTCTTCCCCACTAACAGTTCGAGCACAAATACCGCTCCCACCCCCACAGTGTTTGACTGGTAGAACTGAGCTGGATAACGTCCTTGGCAGGGTACAGGTCAGTGCGTGAAGCAGCCGTGCCCATCCTGAGCCTTAAGGGTAGCACTGACGGAGAAATAAAATTTTGCAAACAAGCTTGGGCAACCTGGTCTAGTGGGAGGTGTCCCTGTCTATGGGAGGGGGGTTGGAACTCGATGATCTTCAAGGTCCTCTCCAACCTGAACCATTCTATGATTCTATGAAGCTTAAAAACCTCCCTCTACACAGCACAGCCTGCTGGGGTCACATAGAGAGGGGTGTAAACGTGAGTTACCTGAGCACACAACGCCTGCGTCTTCTCCGTGATTGCAGTTATGTTCTCCCCAGGGTCTGGTCCTGCAGGCAGAAAGGTCAGCTTCTGTACCGGTGCAGTTCATGTCATCCAGCCAGATATGACCAGTTCCTTGACCAAAGTGAGCCGAGCCAGGGGCTGACAGCGCTTCCCCACAGTCCAACTGCCTGCATACGACCATGGCATCGGACAGATCCCAGCTATCATCACACACGGTTCCCCACTGCCGTTTCCAAAGTACCTCGAGCCGCCCCGCGCAGCGGCTGGGGCCGCTCACAAGCCTGATGGGAGCTGAGTTGGCAACACCTGAATCCCAAAACAAGCCAAGGCGGAAAATGGGCATGAGCCAGGTTTTGGCTGATAGCGGAGAATATAACATCTTGCTCTTGCAGGAATAATGCCATTTTGGGTCTGTCTGGGGAAGGATTGCTGAAATGCTCACCACTTTTTTTTTTTTTTCCCAGCAGGAACACTAAGAAAAGTTTGCTGGCTAATTAGTGGTGTAAATTTCTTGCATAGATAGTGTTAGGACCTCTAACACATCTCCCCATCTCTATAAGCAGCAGCAATATCTTAGTCATCTAGGGCAGTTCTGATCAGGGGATTCTTACTAAGATGTACCCCCCCAGACACCTGGATGTTCAAAACCTTGGCCATGAACCAATCATTTCCAGCCATGGAACAGTCCCAACAAGCCCTCTGACATGGTGTGCGACAGCTCCACACCACAGAAAACTTAGACTGTACCCTGTACACAGTCAGGAAGACAAGAGGAAAACCTCACATTATGGTCCTTAGGAAATGTAGGCCCCAGAGTAATCACCTCTACACAACCTGGGCTGCGGGAGCTCTATGGGTCTCAGATCATCCCTCCCCACCCTCATTGTGCAGCTCCCCGCTCCGTGCACAAGACTGTGAATTTTCCTCCTGAGGTCTGCCACTCTTCCTGTGTTCTGCAAGTTATAGAAGGAAGCTTTCAGGTCATTTTTCTGGGTACAAATTAGGATATCCACATGCTTGTCCATAAAGCTCGTCAGAACTTTGCCAAGCAGAGCTTGCTCACTTGGTGCCACATGGAGCACAGTTTGTTCACCTAACTGAAGGTTTCTAGTGCCATTTGTAGACCTGCACCCTCCAAAGCAGTAGTTGGAGTCCAGGACTGAGAAACTAGGGCAACTCAAATGGTTCTAGGCACCTACATTAAGGCAACTGCCTAGAGTCCATAGGGTAGGATTCACCTCCCAGCTGCTGGCAGTTGCAGTGTTGTCTGTGCTAAACAACTGGACTCCCATACAATGCAGAAAAGAAGGCATTTCCAATCAACATCCATCCATAAGGGAGGAAGTCTTGAGGTAGAGCAGGGCCTCTTTCTCTTTATGTGTGTAAGGAAAATATAGGCTACTGTTGGGATCTAAGCCTGGCAGAAGATGCCGAAGATCCCTCCTTATTGAGAAAGGCCCTGTCAGATGCTTAAACTGTGTCTACATCTTTGGTCCTACTTTGGTGCTGCTCCCCATGGCCTTTGTACACTGATATCAGAGGCTTTAGAGCAAAGGTTGCCTCTTAAGGCTTGCCAGGTCCAATCTTCTATGCTGTTGGAAAGCGTGGATATTTTTCTAACAAACTTTAAATTCCCAAATCATCATCCTTGATCATTTGCAGATCTGGCACAGCCTTTGCTTCATCCTAGCCCCTATAAAACAACCTCAATCTTCTATCATATTTTGTTAAAAACCAACATCATTGTCTTACGATAATCCTTATCCAATTTACTACTTTTTGGTTTAAATTATTGGATTATGCTGTTTTGCAGGATATAAATGCAGCTGCATTAGGCACTGACTCTGATAGGGAGGCAACGGAGCTCTGCTGTGCTTATTCACTCTTAGGTCCTGACTCTAACACAGACTGTGACTCTAGGGTGGAGGAAAAAAAACAGGACTACATTCTGGATTACACAGATCAATCAAAGGAAGCTCTGTCTCTATGCAGGCATTTGTTTGTTCCCAGGGTTTGTCTCTGTATGTTTGCATTGTTAATGCTTCTAAATCTCTAGGTGACCATCAGAAGCCAAATGATCATCTCTACTACTGTCTTCTCTTGCCTCAGAAATGTCAAGCCCTTTTCCAGTGCCAGGAGTTAAAACACAAGCTTCCTGGATCTTCAGTCCTTTATTCCAGCCACGAAACCCATTTCTTTGCCAATGCTGGAGATATGAGACGAGTCAATCCACCACGAGTCCCATTTATCAGACCACATCTAGAACCCCGTTCTCCAGGAGTAAAGAAGAAAACTTACCCCAAAGACATGATAAGAGGAAGAGTACAGTTTCCATCCTGGTTCCAGCAGAGGCAGCCAGGCTCCCACTGCGGGCACCCCTGGGTGGGAGAAGATGTTCTGGTGGTCCCATGGTAGCAGTAGAGACTGTATACAATCCAGCTCCTGCAGGCCTGGTTGACAGGGTAGAGCAGGAGGATCGTCCTTGTAGGAGAGACAGCCAGTGGATGGCTGGGGAGGCAGGAGAGAAGACAGTAAGGACCAAGACAGGAGATAGATGACAAATATTCCTTACCCTGACTCCTCCTCTAAATTGGCCTCTCCCCCTTCACCCTCCAGTGCTGGCCCCGTTCCTCCTGTTCCTTGCATCTCCCTATGCTAATTCCCTCCTCCCATGCTCTTCTGTTCATCAACATATTGAGGGAAAATAACCCCTGCTAGAAAGCACTGAATCTTTTCTCCTCTGTTGTTGTTTTGGCAAAAAGCCAGCTGTTTCTGGCACCTCTAAACCTGCCGTTCTCCGGGCAGGACTAGCTCGTGAACAGCCAATGCCCTAGAAAGACTTCCTGAAGGCTGGAATGATCTCTGTGTCTGCCTGTTCCTCTGACTCTTAAATGCTGTCTAGCAACAGCGAGCATATAGAAAACAAGAAAACACTTTATTTTACTGTGAGGGTGGTCAAACAAAGGAACAGGCTGCCCACAGTCGCTGTAGAGTATCCATCCTTGGAGGTATCCAAAACCTGACTTGATATTGTCCTTGACAACCAGCTCTACATGACCCTGCTTGAGCAGGGGGCCGTACTAGGTGAGGAAGAAGAGGTCCCTTCCCACCTCAGCAACTCTGTGGATTAACTCCCACCTGAACTGAGGGACAGTGAAACACAGTCTCCATAGATTGGTGGTGGGCAAGTGTCTCTTAGGAACTGGCTGGGGCCACATTCATGAAGTGACTGTAAACCGCTTGCAATAATGAGAACTTCAGGATCAAAGGGTGTAATGTGAGACGTTGGCCCAGGACAGGGACACAGCGTGTGCAAGTAAGAGGCTGAAGCTGGGAGCAGAAGGTAAACAAAGCCTCTAGAGAGACAGGGCTTGCAAGGAGTCTGCTTAATATCAGCTTGGATAAATAACACTGGTGAACCTATGTTTCTGGTATTTCATACTGGTGATTAAAATAATGTTTGTTTTCAGAAAAACTTTAAGTTAGCCTGCAGTTTGTTTATTTTCAGGACTAAGTCTTCCCTTAGAGAAGTGTTTTTCACTGGTGCACTCCTGAGGAAAAGCAGACTTTCCGAGACTTGCAGCGCCAAACTCACAGTCACCAGTTTACATTCAGCCTGATGAAGATGCTTTTGATGTCATGGACCAGTTGTTTTCATGGACAGAGATTATGGGTGAATTTTTGGACATCTGTGATTGGCCTTGACTCTAGAAGATGTCCAAGATGGACATTTGGAAGCATGAGGAACAATAGGAGGTGCAGGACCTGTCTGATCGACTTGTTATGTATCCTGCCTCTGTCAAGAAGCTTTATTCATGCCATCTACTGATGACCTTCAAGTGTTCCGAAGCTGCTATTTCATCATCTTTTGCCTTCCCTTTTCAGAAGAAACAAACCCAACTTTTCTGACTTCTCCTTATTGATCATGTGCACTAAGTCCCTGGCCATCTTGGTAGCTCTTACCTTTGAGCCAAACCACGGCACAAAACCCAAGACTGAATGCGGAAACTCTTTGGATCATAGCAGATATTCAGGTGGTTCAATTTATTTGGTCTTTCCTATTTTTTTTTTCCCCTATCTACATTATGGGGGTATGGAAGACTCCTAGATGGAAGAGGAAGCACATTTTGAGTCATATTTGCACAGGAAAAGTGACAAGAAGTGGATCTTACTCAATCACATGCCACGAAGAAAATTGAACAGATGAGCTGGAGACTGGAAAGAAAGGCTTGGAACGGAGCAGGCTGGAAGA
Source organism: Anarhynchus alexandrinus (assembly GCA_008711295.1). Lineage (NCBI taxonomy): Eukaryota > Metazoa > Chordata > Aves > Charadriiformes > Charadriidae > Anarhynchus > Anarhynchus alexandrinus. The sequence continues at coordinate 96,457 of VUYV01000639.1, read as the reverse complement.
GGTACAGAGACCATCAGCCAAGAGGAGAGATCCCCTGAGATATCGGAACAACAATGTACAAATTTTATCTTCTGTGGATAAAATATCAGCAACACCTTCTCTGTCTCTGAAGGGAGCCACTGAGTCCTCTGTGCCCAGATCTTTGCCAGAGGTGCCAATTAGTGTCCCTGCTCTGCCTTAGTATTTCAAATTTTCAATCAAGGTATGTCTTTCTCAAGTAGCCATTGTTCCTTCAGCTTGCATTCTGAGCCTGCTATTTACTGTTTGCTTCAACTTCAATTGGCTTTGTAGTTCCTTGTTTACCCTTCGATCCTATTCCTATTGACCTTTAACATAACCCTATATATCTTCTTTGTCCCCACTTACTGAAAACAATAGACATTTGGCCAAGTAATGGAGTAGCTCTGTATTCCTCTGTTCTTACATCTCCCTCTGCTTTTGAAAGCATCCTGCCTTGATTTGTTTCCCCTCCCGGTATTCGGAGGAGGGGAGTCTGCTGCATTGCTCTTTCCTAAAGTCTTCTTAGGAGCATGTAACGTAATTTATTCATGCAAAGCCATGCTGCAGCATTGACGTAAATCTGCCACATTAACAGGGTGGGAAGGAAAGGAACGTTGTGCCAGGCGTAGGATGAGCTGTATGTAGCTTGAATGCAAGTGTTTGAACAGGTCACACAGATGTTTGGAGCACAGCACATGAGTGAAGGCATTTGACTAGAGTATACAAGAACAGAGCTGTTTTCTAAAGAAAGAAAAGACAGGAGCTGAAGACAGCCACCACACAGGCAAAGCAATGACCTCACCCACAGAGAACAGTCCCACAGCACTGGAAGAGCAGAGCAGGATAACGATAGCAATGGAACCTACTAACAGTACAATAACCATCAGGTGAAGACCGGGTAACGAGCAATGACCAAGGTCAACCTAGGAAATCCAAGCAAAAACTCAACAACAAGGCTGGGAACAGGCACCCCTATATCAGAGCTCAAGTAAGGATTGAATTTCCAACCCAGAGCTTACATGGAGCCCCTGGTCAGAGGGTGTGGGTGTAGGCTCCAGGTTCAGGGCAATTAAGACCTATTAATGCACTCAGCATCCTGACAATAAAAGTGGGAAAAAAAAAATTGGTTCTGATTTTGGTAGTTTTACCTTGCAGTTTTATATCTCTTTTTACCTCTTAGCTCCTGACCTGGTGGTCATTGGGCAGAATGTGTTGGCCATGAGTGGGTGTGCAATGAAGGTGGCCCAGAATTCAAAGCTAACAGGGTTAGTAGATATCCTTTAAGTCAGGTCATCTTCTGGCTGTGACATTGCTCAAGACCTCAACATGGACATGCCAACCATGGCACTGCTCACTGTCTCTGGGACAACTTTCCATCTCTGGACGGTGGCTTGCCAAGCCTGGAGCAATCCAGGTGTCTCTGGCTGCCTCTATCAGGAAGTAAGGCTGTCATTAATTACAAGCAGTACTTTGGCAGCTGCATCACTGCAAGGAGCTGGAGCTCCCTGCGGGCTCTGTGGGGCTCAGGGGTACACAAACCACAGAGCCATCTCTTGGCCAAAGTCCACAGAGGTCCTTTTCCCTTCTTTGACTCCCTGAAGCCACTTTGTGGGGATAATAATCTAAATCTTGTAGAAGTCTGATTGTGTGTGATGCTTTTGGCTGTGGTCCCCCAGGAGATGCCATCCTGCACTGCACCTCTTTCAACAGTAGGACAAGGCTAGGACAAGGCTAGGACAAGAGGTAACGGGCACAAACTTGAACGTAGGAAGTTCCATCTTAACATGAGGAGGAACTTCTTGACTTTAAGGGTGGCAGAGCACTGGCACAGGCTGCCCAGAGAGGTGGTGGAGTCTACCACACTGGAGATATTAAAAACGCGCCTGGACACTGTCCTGTGCAACTTGCTGTAGGTGACCCTGCTCTGGCAGGAGGGTAGGACTAGATGATCTCCAGAGGTCCCTTCCAACCCTGACGATTCTGTGATTCTGTTAAGGCTGTGCTTCTAAATCCCACTGCGTCTTGCACAACTGGCCTTGCTTCACTGAAACCCATCACCTGGTGTAGGCTCTATCAAGCTGGATCAAGAGGGGTGCAATGGGACCCTGTCTTGCCTGCACACTCTTTCCTAAATGCTTGTACAGCACCACTGGCCCTAGAGCTGACTGTGCATGTCTGTCTTGGATGTGTCCCATGCATTTGAAGAGCTCCCCTTCTTGGCTTGGAAAGTGGAAGGGATATTCTAGTACCACTAATAGTTATACCAGTGGGTGTTTGTGCTTTGCAGGGTGGAGTCGGGTGGGTTTTTTTTGGTAGCTTTGTGACTGTAGGAGGCTTTTCTAACCATCTGCCTTTTTTTAAAAGTATTCATCATCAAAGGAGAGAACATCTTTTTCTTATTTTTATAAAAAATAAAGACACCTAGGCACTTCACCTTTGGGGGATTTTGCACTATTGTTTTTTATTGTCTGAGCTATCCTATCTGCAATTTTTATCTTTCGTGGAATCTGTAAGGACCTTCTTTGACAACAGGTCCATGTTCTCTTCTGCTTGTTCTGGTGGTCTGGGCTCCCTTGCTCCCAGCTGGGAGTGCTTTCAAGGCTGCCTGAGATTGCTTCTGCCTCTCCTCTAAACCCCTATAACTAGACAAGCTCCTAGACTGTCCCTCCATACACAGCTGTTTGTGGCATAGCACAGGGTGACTGGAGCATTTGAAAACACTTGCCCACCTCTTCCCATTTAGCTGTCCCTCCTTGCTCCTTGGGAATCCCAGATTTTCAGGGCAGGTATTGCTTTTCCTCAGGTTTTCTGCTTTGGATTGCTGCTTGTGCATTTTACTTCCCAACTTTTCAGCCAAACTTGAGGTGGCTGCTCAGGTTTGGCTTAGCCTGCTTTTCTCTTGCTGAGGCCACCCTGACCTTTCGCTGAAATACTTTTTGTTTGTATAAATTCAGCCTCTTTGTGGCTTTTACTGATTTAATGCATGGCTTTATGGTCACAGGCTGACAGGGACATTTGTCAGTGGGACCCTGTGGCAGGCAGGGCTTAGCCTGCCTGCTCTCACTGGTTCACCCAAGTGTGAGGGCTCTGTAAGAAGCTCAGCACCTGCAGCATGGAGACTGGAAATATATCTTTATAATATCTTTATAACAATATTTCCTAATATAATTAATAATACCTTTTTAATATCTTTATCAACGACCTGGATGAGGGGATTGAGTGCACCCTCAGCAACTTTGCAGATGACACCAAGTTGGGTGGGAGTCATGATCTACTGGAGGGTAGGATGGGTCTACAGAGGGATCTGGACAGGCTGGATCGATGGGCCGAGGCCAATGGTATGAGGTTCAACGAGGCCAAGTGCTGGGTCCTGCACTTGGGTCACAATAATGCTACAGGCTTGGGGGAGAGTGGCTGGAAAGCTGCCCAGCTCAACATGAGCCGGCAGTGTGCCCAGGTGGCCAAGAAGGCCAGTAGCATCCTGGCCTGTATCAGGAACAGTGTGGCCAGCAGGACTGGGGCAGTGATCGTCCCCCTGTACTCAGCACTGGTGAGGCCCCAACTCGAATACTGTGTCCAGTTTTGGGCCCCTCACTACAAGAAGGACATTGAGGTTCTGGAGTGTGTCCAGAGAAGGGCAAAAAAGCTGGTGAGGGGTCTGGAGCACACGTCTTGTGAGGCAACTGGGGTTGTTCAGCCTGGAGAAAAGGAGGCTGAGGGGAGACCTTCATGCTTTCTACAGCTCCCTGAAAGGAGGTTGTGGAGAGGTGGGGGTCAGTCTCTTCTCCCAAGTAACAAGAGGTAGGACAAGAGGAAATGGCTTGAAGTTGCGCCAGGGAAGGATTAGATTTGATATAAGGAAAAATTTCTTCACGGAAAGGGTTGTCAAACATTGGAACATGCTGCCCAGGCAAGTGGTGGAGTCGCCATCCCTGGAGGTATTTAAATGATGGGTAGACGTGGTGCTGAGTGATGTGGTTTAGTTGTGGTTCGGGCAGTGTCAGGTTAACGGTTGGACTTGATGATCTTAAGGGTCTTTTCTAACCAAAATGATTCTATGATCCCAAGATGTGTCTATTTGGTTCACGCAGCTGTCATATTTGCTCACTGCAGCCTTGTAGATCCAGTAGATAAGGGTGTTGCATTTGCTACTAAAAGGCCATAAACTTTGTGTTAATACACCAATGCAGGGCACAGGATTTGCCTTGATACGAGCAGATTTTAACCTGTTTTAGCTGTGACAGTGATTGGCTAATGTTCACTTAACTTTTGGCTAGTGGTATTCGTGCAGCTAAACTATATACAAATAGGAAATGCATTTGAAAAGAAAATCAAAACCAACAAGACACCAAACTAAGAAATACGAACACTGTGTATTCAGTGGGGCTGAGGGGACGCTGTGTAATTTATCGGTGCTGAACATGTACACGCGTTGTGAACCTCGCTGTTGTTTCTGAGGAAGACTGAGGACTGACGACCCAGTGAGACACGAAAGGCTGAGTTGTAACCCCAGAAAAAACAGCAGGTTCTAGGTAGATTATGTATACCACTTGTAACTGTTATTTTTCCTGTAACAATCGTCTAATAAGGAATATAAGTGTTAATATAATTTGAATTAGACCAATAATTGTAGGTGTATCTTTGTTGCCAATATAGACAGTAATTGTTGGTCTATATTTTCTTGGCAATTATTGACTAGGTGAATAATTGTTGCCAATAATCTTTGTACTCTTAAAACATGACTTAAGCTATATGTAAATTCTTGGCTCTCTATATAAGGTATGTTCCCTTTGTTTGCCCATGTCAGAGAAGGAAATTAAATTAAATAATAGCTCACAAAAATCTTGCAAATATTGCATTCATACCTGCCTGTAATTTGAAGGAAGTGAAATTATCTTTGTTTCTCAAACCTGATAATTGCGTATAGTGTAATACAAGGCCAAATTATCCATAAATATTTCTAATGACTTTTAACACCCTCATTTTTGAAAGTGATTCATTGGGCTAATGAGATAGCGATGACATTAAGTCCTTAAGTGGTGTGCCACAGCCCTGCTAAGGACATGTGGGAGTCAAACCAGCTCTAATTTTGTGGTTTCCCTGTCATTCTTATCTCAGTACTTTTGTATCTGTCTGCTTTCACCTTTCTTCTCTCTTGGCTTTTGCTTGTGAGCTGTCTGGCAGCTCAGTGATGCTCTCGTGCAAGAGAGCCAGTCATGCCGCTGCACTGCACCGAAGTGCTGCTGTCTATCAAGGGCAATATTTTTCTCCTGTGTGCGGTAGAAAGGTGTACGATACAACCATTAGCACTGTCGACATTTGACCTGCGTCAAACTGGAGCTTTGTGTGGAAAAATCACAGCAGCTTCTGGGACTGTTTAAAAATACCAGCCTCCCAAAAAACTCCCCCAAACTCCCTTTTCACTAGGAACAAATGGCTGGAAATTTATTTCATTGAAGGCTTTAGCTACCTTAAATTGGTCATGTTGTGTAATAGTCAAGACTTTTACTTGTTCTGCAACTTTGGACCCTTGAGGCATTACATAGCTCATGAAAGAGTTAAGTTCTATAGTGTAATTGCAGAAATAGCTTTAAGTAGACGTTTATTTGTTTACAAAACTTTGCTTTGCACATAGAGAGAAGTTTGATTAGTGCAAAATCCTTCATGCTTCATATTAAAACATCACGTTCTAATGCATTCATGTTTTTGTTTGACATCAGTCATTGCAGACTTCTTATATCCCTCAGGCAAAGTAGGGAAGGATTTTCTCTATAAACGTCAGTTTGTAAGGGTGATGAAAGGCACAGGAACTGATCATCAAATCTGTGACTGTTAGAGGTATGTGCTGTTTGCTAATGACTAGATTTTGATGAGGCTGTCTAATTGCTGCCTAAGATAAGGCAACAGTACAACTTTGCCAAGGACTAACAATGGCCCAGCTCTTGTGACTTGTTTAAGTTTGGTATCAATAGTTATGGGTTTGGCTTTTTTTTTTAGGGCTTTAAAGCTCATTTGCTTTTTCGGTTGTCAACATTTGTTGAGTGATATTTGTGGCCAGGTTTTGTAGACTGACATCTTTCTTCTAAGTTCAGGTGCAGTCATCTTCTTACGTACAAAATAACGTGATAGATTACTATGCAGGCAAATAGTATTGTCTTAATATTTGATCTTCTCTTCCACTTGAGGAAGTTACCTACTGAACAAATTGCTCATCTTTTTTAGAAAGGTCTCTAGTGTAAGTTATTTAAATTAATGACTTCAGTTCTCACTTCAAACGCTTTTAATCTCTTCACTGTTAACTCCAATTCCTGAAACATTAACACCTCTTACTCTGTTCTTTTGTTTGAAACTCATTTTCCCACTAGTTCTGCTGATGAATTTGCTTTAAACGTCTCTTCATCACCTACTGTTCCCTTTAAAGAAATACTGACACGTTTACCCAAAAGCTTATCATTCTTTCGTATGAGATGGCCTTTCCTCTTCTTGATATGCTTGATGTATCTCCTTGCTGCCTTAAGTTTCTGAGTGTAGAACTGCAGTGGAGAGGGTCATTTCAGATGCTCAAAGAAGTAAATGTTTGCTTTGTCACGGTGAATAGCATGCGAATTCCTCCCTGTTCTCCCAATATCAGTCTGGTGAGGTGCCTCCAGGCTTTCTCTGTTTGGAGAACAGACCTGTCATTATTCATTACAGCTCTTGGGAAGCTTCCAACTAAGGAGTAAAGCAAAGCAAATCTTTGTCAAGTACAGCCCAGCTCTGCAGAAACAAGGTGGGTTCCTCGTTCATGAAGCACATCTTGGGAGAAATCAACAGTGCCACATCTTTTCCATGAGCGCCTTGCTTTGGGTTAGGCTCTGGGGCTCCTGTTGCATAGGCCTCCAGCAGTGGCAGCAAAAAACCCTCTCCCCTTCTGCTCAGAGGGGTTTAATACTCAAAGGGATAGCTAGTGCGGATTCATGGTCAGCCTCTTCCTGGGGGTGTGTTTGGATGATAGCGAATAGGGGCCAAAGTTAAATTGGGGCATGAAGCAGACAGTTGCCAATAAGGAGCTGTTCGAGGACATAATTGTACCCATACAATCTGTTTAAATTTATTTTTTTTAAATCTGAGCACCTGGAGGGCCATCCTGACCAGCATGGTGTCACTCCCACCTGTTGTCCTGCACTAGAACAGCAATGAGATGCTCTGTGTTGTAGCTGTTATGTCATATTATGTCTCATGGATGACATCCATGTGTAGCTGGAGACAGTGAGGACTCACCTGTGAGATCTACAAGCTGGAAAAGGGATGGCAGAGGAGACACCATTAAGTTCTTGCCAAACCTTTAGAAACATCTTTCTGCAAACAACAGCTCATTCTCAGTCTGTGATGAGGATGATACCAGGAAGGTACGTTGATACTGGGGTGTGGTGAAACATTTAACCAGCGCTGAAGGAAGGCCCTGGACAAACAGTGAGGGATAATGTTTAGCTGGGTGTGGTGGGTTGACCCTGCCTGGCTGCCAGGTGCCCACCAAAGCCTCTCTATCACTGCCCCTCCTCAGCTGGACAGGGGACAGAAAATATGACAAAAGTCTCGTGGGTCGAGATAAGGACAGGGAGAGATCACTCATGAACTACCATCACGGGAAAAGTAGACTCGACTTGGGGAAATTAATTTAATTTATTGCCAATGAAATCAGAGTGGGACAACGAGAAATAAAACCAAATCTTAAGAACACCTTCCACCCACCCCTCCCTTCTTCCCAGGCTTTACTCAACTCCCGATTTTCTCAGGGACGGGGAATGCAGGTTGCGGTCAGTTCATCACACGTTGTTTCTGCCACTCCTTCCTCGTCAGGGGGAGGACACCCCACACTCCTCCCTTGCCACAGGAGACAGTTCTTCAAGAACTTCTCCAACATGTGTCCTGGTTTGAGGTAAAACAGGACCAATTTTGTTCAGTAACTTTGCTTCTTAGCTGGGCCTCTTCTAATTACTGAAATTAAAAGCCCAAAACCACGACAGATTTATTGGTGCCCAATGAGGGGCTCAAGCGGGGATGAACCAGGGCTCTGATAGATTGCCTGAGTAGTTTGAATTCCAGCTTCCTCAGAGATTCTTCTCAAACTGTTCCAACATGAGTCCCTTCTACAGGGAACAGACTGCTCCAGCGTGGATCCCCTGTGGGGTCACAAGTCCTACCAGCAAACCTGCTCCAGTGTGGGCTCCTATTTCCACACGTCTGAAGGTCCTGCCAGGACCCTGCTCCAGTGCAGGCTTCCCACAGCATCACAGCCTCCTTTGGGCAGCCACCTGCTCTGATGTGGGGTCCTCCATGGGCTGTAAGTGGATACCTGCTCCACCGTGGACCATCATGGGCTGCAGGAGGACAGCCTGCCTCACCATGGTCTTCACCATGGGCTGCAGGGGAATATCTGCTCCGGTGCTTGGAGCACCTCCTCCCTCTCCTTCTTCACTGACTTTAGTGTCTCCAGAGTTGTTTGTCTCACATGTTCTCACTCCTCTTTCCTGCCCAGTTGCACAGAATCTTTTCCCCCTTCTTAAATCTCTTATCACAGAGGTGCTACCACCGTTGCTGATGGGCTCAGCCTTGGCCGGCAGTGGGTCTGTCTTGGAGCCAGCTGGCACTGGTTTTATTAGAGATAGGGGAAGCTTCTAGCAGCTTCTTAGAGAAGCCAACCCTGTCGCACCCCCTGTCCACACCATCCATCACATCAACACTGTGCTTTTGTTATCCACCAGCCTATTCATTCCCAGACTGCATTAGTAGGTCTCTGCCTCTTTTTCTACATCAACTTGTGATCCCTCTCTTCTCTGAGTGACACAACTGGACTGACATCCAAAAACAGTCATGGGAGGGGGTCACAGCAGGCACACAAGAGTTTAAGTTGTAGGACAGTGGAAACAGAGGGCAGGGTGCTCCAACTCTGTCTGATGCATCACCCAAAGGCAAGGTCTTTGGTCTACATATGCATACCTAGCCTGGTTGTGGATGAGGTGAGCTTTTCTAGGGCTGCATAGATTTTCTAGGAGGTCCCTGTGTCTTGTCTGACCCTTTTCTATGTGAACAGGAACCTGCGATTAGGCTGTCTTGCATGCAAAATGAAGGTAGTCCTTCACAAAGAAGTTTTGCCCTGAAAAGAAGCCAAAGAGTTTCTTCCAGCTGAAGACCAAGAAGCTCCTCAGGTGCTCATCCATGCTCTTCCTCCAGAAATCCTGTTTGCGGGTAGTCCACCACAGCCTGGAAGTAGCAGGGCAGAAACCCAGGGATGAATGGCTGCAGGCACAAGCTCCAAATCCTGTTGGAATGGAGAACTGGAGGTGTTCAAGCTCTGAACCTTCACTTCACTGCATATCATCACCAGGTATTTTGACAGATGTCCAGGTACATCTCATTTTTCCAACTTCCCTTGTCAGCATATTTACACATATGTGTTTTGTAGCATTAAAAAATCATTTAATCACCAGTGAGACACATAAAGTTGTCATAATTTTTGGTACTAAAGGCTTTATTGGGGCAGGTAACACATTTCCAAAAGCACATTTGATCACAGAACAACAGACACAATACAAAATTCATGCTTTATAGAGAATAATATTTACTGTCTCAGTCATCAGGGATATGCAGTTGTAGCGACGGGGGGATGAAAGTGATCTGTTCATAAAGGGAACTGCACATCCCTAGGGAAAACATGCCATTTGCCAGAGATAATCCAAAAGCTTCTCATGACCTGTAGAAGGAAAAGGAGGCTCTTTTTTGCTTCCAAATCTATGAAAAGCAGAAGCATTGGCAGAAGTAGAACTTGCTTTTTGGCCCACACCAAACCAGGTGCAGCTCAGCCGAGGTCGTAACTCCCCCTTGTGGTGTGACACTGTCTTTGTATGGAGTATTTTCTCAGACACAACTGCATGAGTTTGTCTTTGACTTACCTTTTCCCCTGTCTTTTCACTTGCTAAAACTCCTCTGCAGTGTGTGCAGGTTTTTAGTCAAGGGATTTTTTTTTTTTTTTTGGTTCATAGAAATAGCTTCAGAAGAATGCAAGACTTCTAGACAGGGCAGCTTTTATGCAAAATATTTAATTGATTTATAAACAGACAACACTGTCAGTTTGGGGAGGGCACATATTTTATCTTCTAATATCAAGGTAAGTGGGGACATAGATGACAGATTGCATGTAGGATGGCTTTTTGTCTCCCCAAGAGACCTCCTCCAACACATCCAACATCAAGTTCACATTGTCACCTAGCAAAACCTACTATTCCCCTGTCCCCTTTTCTCCTTGTTCCCTCACCATGGTTTGTCCTTCTATTAAAAGTAGTTCAGGATGGGAGACAGTCCACCCCCCTGCTTTACCTTCAGGTCTTCCAAACCTGTTCCTGCACAAGCACTTTGGAGCGTGGCTAAGGCAAACATTAGGTAAATACTAGGATGGTAAAACAACATGTTTTTTACAGCACAGTCAATAACAGTCATTCATTTTTCCCAGTGATTACACAGAATCATGGAATGGTCACGGTTGGAAGGGACCTCTGGAGATCACCCAGTCCCACCCCCTGCCAGAGAAGGGTCACCTACAGCAGTTGCACAGGACGGCGTCCAGGTGGGTTTGGAATGTCTCCAGAGTGGGAGACTCCACCACCTCTCTGGCCAGCCTGTGCCAGTGCTCTGCCTCCCTCAACGTCAAGAAGTCCCTCCTCATGTTAAGATGGAACTTCCGATGTTAAAGTTTGTGCCCATTCCCTCTTGTCCTGTCACTGGGAACCACTGAAAAAAGACTGTTCCCATCCCCCTGGCACCCTCCCTTTAAGGATCTATAAGCATTGATAAGATCCCCTCTCGGTCTTCTCTTCTCCAGACTAGAGACCCAATTCCCTCAGCCATTCCTCATAAGAGAGATGTTCCAATCCCCTAATCATCTTTGTAGCCCTTTGCTGGACCCTCTCCAGCAGTTCCCTGTCCTTCTTGAACCGGGGAGCCCAGAACTGGACACAATACTGCAGATGTGGCCTCCCCAGGGCAGAGTAGAGGGGGAGGATGACCTCCCTTGACCTGCTGGCCACACTCTTCCCGATGCACCCCAGGATGCCGTTGGGGTACATTATTCTGCTTTTAGATTAACTGTAATTTATTGACTCACCCTACTAGTACCTCAGGGTCCATTTTCCACAGCATTATAGCGAGCTTCTACTGTCTGAAGTTTTCTAAGGTCTCTTTACATTTCTTTTTAATTATCGTAGAGTATTTGACCACAGACAGCATAAAACTCCAGCCCCACCCATTTTTATTTTCTTTCACTCTCCCTGTCCTGCATTGCAAAGGTTAAGAGGTAACCTTTGGAAACAAAAGGGTTAGTTTTATTGCCAGTGGCTGAGAGGGTCCAAAGGTACCAGCAGCCTTCTGAGCATCGCCGACTGATGTAAGCACCTGCATGCGCATTTCTTGAAGGAGCAGCTGCGTTTCTGGAAATCCAGGTTTGTGTTTCTTACTGTCGAAGCAATGGCTTATTTGGCTGCTTCCGTAAGGAAGAGCTCTGAATGTTTTCTTAGCTCTCTGTTTCCTGGGAGGCTTTGTGTTGCGTTGGTTTGGGAGTTGTCCTGAAAGATCTGGGAATTACCTGTGCTGAGCTCTGCTCTGCGTGTGTTTTTGCACGGTGAACTGCTGCTTGGGAGAGACAGAACCCCCCCACCTTTATATCAATCTATCCTGAAGTCACGCTTACTGTTAGATTTGGCTTTGGGTCTGAGCAGGATCGGATTTAGAGGAGAGAAATCCATGTTCTGGCAGTGAGGTGTGGATGTACAGACCCTTTGGAAAGCCCCAAACAAGTGTCAATATCATATAATGGGCACAGATCCCTTACTCCACCTCTCCATTTTGTTGTTTGTTTTTTTTTTTCCTATGGTATAATGCATTACTTTCATTTTTGTTGTTCACCCTTCTCTTTGCCTCTGCTTGTAGCTGCTGTGCTCAGTGCGCAGCACTTTTCTTCCTATTCAGGGTGTGTGTTGCCGTCTTTGCATTTGCGACGGTGGTGGCATTGCAGTCTCAACAGAGGCACTTTAAGCCTTGCCTTTTATTTTCATGGCTTGTTTTTTTTTTTCTGCTTGTTTTGCAATATGTTGTGCTTATTATTCTACTCTAGTCTAGTCTAGTCTATCCGATTTTCACTTTCCTATTTCCTTGAATCCCAAGCATGTCAGTTCTTATAGCTCTATCAGACTCAGCTATGATAAAAAACCAAAGGGAAACCATTTCCCTGGTTCTCTTGCCAGCAGAGGAAGACCTGAAGATGGTGTGTGAAGGCTCAAAAAAAGAGGAAATTATGAAAATAAATTTTAAAGTGTGTCAAAATCTGTCATTAATTGCTATAGGAATGGACTATATTGTGCCTCAAAAGGCTAAAAGAAGTAGGACTCATTGGAACTCGATAATCTTCAAGGTCCCTTCCAACCTAAACCATTCTATGATTCTATGAGTCTATGATATACCATTAGCTGGCTAAGTGTTCGGCTTCTAACATAGTTTAGTTTCCTGATCTCCCTTTACCAGCAGTGATTTAAAACAGCCATCTCTGGATCATGATATGTTTTCTCCTCCTGTGAAAGTATGTGTTGAGAAATTTTTAGTTGTCGCAGTTATTAAGACCAGTGAAAACTCTGAAAATCCTTCGGGAATTTTGGATGGGCCCTAAATAATGAGAGGATCCATTTTGCATTGCCAAAAAAAAAAAAAAGTGTGTGTGGTGGGGAGGGGAGAAGTAACTTCCTGACCTACCTGGACACGGGGTGCAGAGCTTATTCTAGTTTGCTAGGTCAAAGTCAAAGGAAAATATTTTTTTTTTTAATTTTGATTTTTAGAAATTTAGTTTTTACTATTGCTAAAGTGAAATATTTTTATTTGAGTTTTATTTATTATAGTTATATATAGTTTTATATCTATACATGTAAGGCAACAGAAAAAGAGTGGGTTTGGTTCTATAAATCTTGGAAACTTCTGCTTTAAAATCCTGGTTAATTTAGAAACTTTTATTTCTACTTTCAGTGCAAATATTTGAGAAAAAAAAATGGTTAAAGTATTTCCAAAGTGAAATATTTAATTTAGAAAATACCAATGTGTTGTCTTTGTTTGATTTTTTTGTTTGGTTGGGGTTTATTTTTTTTTTGTTTGCTTTGATTTGGTTTCGGGGTTTTTGTTGGTTTTGGTGGCGGTTTTTTGGTTTCTTCTTTAAGGCAGAATTTATGTTCTGGGCTTTTCTATCTGTATTGTCTTTGCCTTTTAACTCCGAGGAGTCATCTCAAGTCCTGTTACTGGTACTACTAATGAGACACACCTCTGCCCAGTTCAGGAATTGTTCACTTCATAACCAATACCTGTTGTTGGAGTGTCTCCATACAGACCATAAGAACAATTGTAGGATGTCTCTGGCTGCTGGATCACTGCCCAGGTTCATCTGGGGTTCAATTAAGCATGTGGGTAGTGTGCATAAGCAGGCAACAAGATGTTGGAATGAGCCTGGGTATGATGTAACTCAACTGTGCAGACCCCCGTGTCATTTATTTTGCACTCAAACATAGACTTTTGTCTTCCACGTAGGTATGGGGCTCTTGGTCCAGCTGGCAGCAGTCACCTTCATCTTGGTTTTGGTATCTACACACCATCTCACTGCAGGTAATTTTGCTCTGTAAAAGACTAATTTCACTCTGTCTATTTTAGAGATTATGAATAGTTTTGAACTGATGCCCCCTATGACTTTCTTCTCTGCCGAAGGAGGCCCAGATTTAGATGATTTCTTTGGTTTTCATGTGAACACAGATGCATGTTCTGGGATTCGGTGTGCTCAACTGTAGGCATTACAACTAAGCACCGGAGAGCTATTTATCTAAGGTACCTGTGTGGTCAATAGCAGATGGGCCCTTCCAGAGCATAACATAACTGATTCATCTCAGATTCCCATACTCCCAGGGAACGAATCACTCTGAAGGGAAGGCAGTTTCTCCATGCTTTCTCTACAAGATGATTGCCTCAACGAGATGCTTTTCTTTTAGGTGGCTAAAAATTTGATGAGATGAACATACTTAGATAACCTAATGTTGTCAACACTACAAAGGGAGGTGGTAAGGTGATTTTGACTTGCATAATGCATTGGATGCTGGTCATTTGAAATGGGGACAGCTTTTAATGACTTGTGTTTCAAATGCATCCATGTGCTTTTGTTCATCCTCAAATTTGAGGATCAGAGCTATGGGAGGATGCACTAATGCCATGGCATAAGAGCTGCAATTTCAGTGGGGAAAGAACTTACAGAGCATCATAAATGCAAAACTTCTCACAGGCATCTTTCCCCTTGGCCTTTAAAACCACTGTGGTTGCTGAGCACAGTTCACCCTTCTGTCTCTCCTGTAGGTGGTGGTCATGATCCGTTGCTTGTCTTGGATGGTTATGAGGATGACGGTATTCGACTCAAATGTTTCTCTGAGAGGTTGTTTTCTGAAGTCCAGGTGTTGTGGACAGATGGTAGAGGAGATAATCTCACTGGGACTCCTCTCACCACTGGCACCACAACTGCTAATGCCAGCAGCTCCATCGTTCTAAAACCAGGATCTGGAAACTCTGTGTCCTGTAGAATAATTGATAAACTGCTGAAAACATCAACAGAATCTTCGGTTGTCATTGCGGGTGAGTATGAGCTTGTGTCCTGGGAGGAAAAGTAGTGAGCTCATGCATACAGGGCAGATTTCCCCAAGAACCCAAATTTCTAGTGGGATAATCATTTTTAACAGAGGTTTTCTTCTGTGATATTTCTTGGTCTTTACACTGAATCACCATTAGTTTCCATGGGCAACTCCCAAACATTGTCAAAATATCAATACTAAAAACCCCCTTCCATGGGTGTAATGCCATCTGGGAGAAATGAAATCTTGTTATCAAGTCGTGCTTATTCTCACTTACAAGGGTGGAGGATGCTGTTCCATCTCTCTCTCTCTCGTTCTCTCTCATTTTCTTCCACTTCTGTTTCTATTACTATAGCATCTAATATTCTCTTCTCTTCTCTTCTCTTCTCTTCTCTTCTCTTCTCTTCTCTTCTCTTCTCTTCTCTTCTCTTCTCTTCTCTTCTCTTCTCTTCTCTTCTCTTCTCTTCTCTTCTCTTCTCTTCTCTTCTCTTTTCTCTTCTCTTCTCAACACAGTGGTTTACACAAATCCCTGATGGTGCTTTGTAAAATAGTCTAAGGATGTGAAAGTCCCAGTGAACTGCTCCTACAGGTGTCTAGGAATGAAATTTAGATCCAAATTATTTTTCTTTCACTTTAGGCATGTAATCAAAGTATAAAGTTGATTATTCAATGAAAGATACAACTGATCATCTGAAATAATTTGCAGATGTCTTCTTCCCTGCCACCTCCCCTTGGCTGGCGGCTTTTGTCGTGATCCTGTTGTTGGGCACATTCCTGGTTATCGCTGCAATTTATAAATTCAAAAGTAAGTGCCACTCTTAATGCTGAAGTGATGAATGTTTCATACAATCCATTTGAAAGGCAACATCACCATGTCCGGAATTATCTGGGGAGGAGGGTACAGGGTTATGAACAATCACCCTTGTGATTCTTCAACCATGGCTTTTTACTGTATTTTTACTTTCCTAGCATATTTGGTTTTAGGCATCTCTTAACTACTGCAACATCTTGCGGTATAAACCTGTACAATCATGTTTGCCAATATGAATTGATATATTACTATAGTGGAATTATTGTTGCAATATAATCTCATTATTGAAATAGGCGATTCTTGCAAATAACTGAAGTATGTTCATGTACCCAAATGTATCCACTGACTTAATTTATTTCATTTCTAGCTTAATTTAAGTCACTTTATTGCTTTATAAGCTATTTTCTAACTAAGAGAGTTCTACAACACAAACCTGTCACCAAGACAGGGTGCCAAGTCTGCATTTTTTCTGCTTTCAGCATCACTAGTTTTATTCATTCGTTCTGCATGATTTCTCATTATTTTAATGGAAGATATAAGTACATGCAAATCAAGATATTTTGAAAATAAATTGCTTCCATACCAAGCATGACCACCATAAAATATGAAGTTTTGTTCAAAAACCTAGAAGCAAGAATAAAGTATTAACATTTTCCTTCTCCCTGACTCTCTTCTCTCTCTCTTTCTCAGAGAACGCTAAGACAACTACTCGTGAACGTAAGTCATATTATTAGCATATTAAAAAGTCATAGTAATACTATATTTTGCCATGAACATTTTGAAAGATACATGCAACAGTAGGAATGCTTTGCCAGTGGTATAAACCATGGGGCTAAAGAGTTGTATTCCTAAGGTTGTTTTATGACAGAGACTGCAATAGATTGGGACTTTAATTGACGTTGTCTACCTGTAGACTCCAGCTAGGTTGTCTTTGCAGAATAAGTCACCCTTACGTTCAGCCAACACAGAAAGGCTGTCCCACTGCTGATACTTGCTCCTGATGAGAAATGAGGGAAGTCTTACATTCCATTTAACCTCAGCTTTTCTGCCTCCAGATGTTGAAAGACGTGGTAAAAAGCTTTTGGTATGGGTCACCTTTTGTGCAAAAACTTTCACAAGTTTTCTTCCCCCTGACCCATCATCTATCTAGAAGTTTACCATTTCGAGAAAAATGAATTTTTGACAGTTCCCAAGCTGTCATGTCCAGTCTCCTTAAAGCAGTAGAACATTTTCTAGTGGCCTTATGCAAAAACATGATAGAAAGAGTCTTTGAACACCCCAAATACCATGTTGGAGTGTGGATAAAGCTGCTACATGGATGTGATTAAGCAGGGCGTAGAAGTCGCAGCTTGTTTGGGCCAGAAGGTGTATCCACAGACCAGTTTTTACCTGCCAAGACCCACTCCACCTTTCAGTAGATGCAGTATTTTCAATATGAAATTGTTTCATGTGAAAACATGTGAGACCACACCTGGAATATTACACCCAGTTCTGGAGCCCTCAACATAAGAAGAACATGCACCTGTTGGAGTGGATCCAGAGGAAGGCCACAAAGATGATCAGAGGGTTGGAGCACCTCTGTTGTGAAGACAGGCTGAGAGAGTTGGGGTTGTTCAGACTGGAGAAGAGAAGACTCTGGGGAGACCTTATAGCTGCCTTCCAGTATCTGAAGGGCACCTACAAGAAAGCTGGAGAGGAACTTTTTACAAGGACATGTAGTGATAGGATGAGGGGGGAGTGGCTTCAAACTGGAAGAGGGGAGAATTAGATTAGATACCAGGAAGACATTTTTCACTATGAGCGTGATGAGGCACTGGAACAGGTTGCCCAGAGAAGCTGTGAATGCCCCATCCCTGGAGGTGTTCAAGGCCAGGTTGGATGGGGCTTGGAGGAACCTGGTCTGGTGGGAGGTGTCCACGCCCATGGCAGGGGTGTTGGAAGGAGATGATCTTTAAGATCCCTTCCAAATCTAACCTTTCTATGATTCTACGATTTTTTAAAATGTAAACCTGATTGTTTGTCTGAATATTTACATCAATTTCTGAACAGTTTGAGCTTCAGGATGACATTTTAGGTTTTTTTAAGGACTTCTGACTTACAGAAGAAAGGCAGAATATATCTGGTGGCTGTGTTATACTGGTGGTAACTCTAAAGGAAAGAAAATGTCCCTTTGCTATAATTGAGGAATAAACTGCTGCCCCAGGGACTGATCTCAGAAGTTTCCATACAGGCAAAAATGTTTGGGAATTAAGAAAAAAAAAAAGGGCATGTGGGAACAAATCTATGGAGACTTTTATTAAAATTCGCATCCAGTCATCCCTGAAACACTTCTCATCCATTTCTCAGACTTTTGCCACCTGTCAGATGATAATTCAGTATGACTTGTGAAGTAAAACTGAGTATATACTAAATTATCAGACAACAGAAAAGAGTCTTTTTACTGTGAAGATGTTTGAATACTGGCCCAGGTTGCCCTGGAGAGGTTACAAACTCTCCATCCTTGGAGACAATCAAATCCCAACTGGGCACAGCCCTGGGCCAACCCTGCTTGAGTAAGGTGGGTGGACTAGATGGGTCTCAAGAGGTCCTCTTCCAACCTCAACTCTTCCGTGACTCTGTAAAATGTGATCTTACCTGCTGGTCCCTAAAAGGCTGGGAGTTTGAAACAACAGAGAAAATGCCAGATGTCACAGAGTGTTTTGTGCTTGATCTCTAGTATTTTTGTTTCAAATGTTGCGACAAACTGGATTAACTTGAGGAAACAAGGTTTTTATTTTTGTTTCGATCAATGACTCTACTGTATTTGTTTAAGCCAATTCCATAAACATAATTTACTTTTGAAATTTAATTACCTAGTATTCAAATAAAACCAATAATTTATGTATATATGCATTAAAATACATATATACTGGAGTACTGCATCCAGCTCTGGAGTCTCCAACATAAGAAGGGCATGGACCTGCTGGAGCGCATCCAGAGGAGGGCCACGAGGATGATCTGACAGCTGGAGCACCTCTCCTATGAGGAGAGGCTGAAAGAGTTGGGGCTGTTCAGCCTGGAGAAGAGAAGGCTCCGGGGAGATCTTATTGCAGCCTTACAGTACCTAAAAGGGGCTACAGGAGAGCTGGGGAAGGACTTTTTACTGGGGCATGTAGTGATAGGACGAGGGGGAATGGCTTCAAACTGGAAGAGGGCAGGTTTAGATTGAACATTAGGAAGAAGTTTTTCATTTTGAGGGTGGTAAGGCACTGGAACAGGTTGCCCAGAGAGGTTGTTGAGGCCCCATCCCTGGAGGTGTTCAAGGCCATGCTGGACGTGGCCTTGGGCAACCTGGTCTGGTGGGAGGTGTCCCTGCCTATGGCAGGGGGGTTGGAACTCGATGATCTTCAAGGTCCTTTCCAACCTAAACCATTCTAGGATTCTAGGATTCTAGGATTCTATACAAATATATATTATATAGGCCAATAGTTTATACACATATACACACGTCTATATATACTTTTTATATACATAGGCCAAGAGCATCCTGGCCTGTATCAGGAACAGTGTGGCCAACAGGACTGGGGCAGTGATTGTCCCCCTGTACTCAGCACTGGTGAGGCCCCAACTCGAATACTGTGTCCAGTTTTGGGCCCCTCACTACAAGAAAGACATTGAGGTGCTGGAGTGTATCCAGAGAAGGGCAAAAAAGCTGGTGAGGGGTCTGGAGCACACGTCTTGTGAGGAGCAACTGAGGCAACTGGGGTTGTTCAGCCTGGAGAAAAGGAGGCTGAGGGGAGACCTTCTCACTCTCTACAGCTCCCTGAAAGGAGGGTGTGGAGAGGTAGGGGTCGGTCTCTTCTCCCAAGTAACAAGAGGTAGGACAAGAGGAAATGGCTTGAAGTTGTGCCAGGGGAGGTTTAGATTGGATATTAGGAAAAATTTCTTCACTGAAAAGGTTGTCAAGTGTTGGAACAGGCTGCCCAGGGAATTGTAGAGTTGCCATCCCTGGAGGTATTTAAAAGACGGATAGATGTGGTGCTGAGGGACGTGGTTTAGTGATGGGTTTGGCAGTGATAGGTTGATGGTTGGACTCAATGATCTTAAGAGTCTTTTCCAACCAAAATGATTCTATGATTCTCTACAAATTGTTGTGGCTTAATCACTTCCGTGTAATCTTTAAGACTGAAGGTTAAGTGCTTGAAGAATTATTTTGGGGATATAAAAATATTTCTCTGTTCACAGAAAAGGCACAAAAGGATATTCAAGAAGGTAAGCGTAACAGATTTTTTTCAGTGATTTCTATCTACAAATCTCTCTGATCCTTTCAAACCAGATGAAAGCTGAGCTCAGGAAATATTAGTGACTGTGTTGCTTTTGTGAAATAAAATTTTTTAAAAAACATTGCTATACCTTTTATATTGAGCATTTAAAGATTATCAATGCCTACTGCAAAGAAGACAACTAATTCCATGGAGAAGTTTGATCTATGGCTGGTACTTTTTACTCAGTATTTGGGCTGGCAAATTGTTCCGTTGGTTAATTGGGGTAAATTAATGTGTTCTTACTTTGGGATCATGGTTCATGCTGAATTTCAGTCTGTAATAAAAGAAAGAATTAAGCTCTACAGTCTGAAAAATAATAAAAAAATAGTTTTCTGATCATTTTATAAAGACTGTAGACCAAGACGACTGCTTTTACTGTGAAGAGCAAGTGGGCTGGGTACGCAAAATGGGCCAGAGAAGTAGTAAATCCAGTAAAATTTTTGAAACTTTTTAGTAGTACTTATGGTACCATGGAGAAACAGCAACTGTAGCTTTTATAAAGCCAGGTTCAAGATTATCTGGCCACGGTTCAGTTGTTTCAACATAAGTACAAAGAACCAACTGCAGATGGGTGTGCTTAAGGTCATTCAATCATATGTTAGTGCTATTCAATCACACCCTTTTTAAAGTACTAGTTTTAGTTTTTTCTCTTTAGTTCAGTCACCTGAATTACTTCATTTCACTGAGGTGAATTTCTTGACCAGTCCTTTTGTTCGGACTTTTAAGGAAGGTCCCAGCAAAATGAAGACAATAACTCTGGCAGCCTTATAGCAGGGGAGCATATGGTTGTTTTTATGAAGCTGGGGTCATTTCATTTTATCTTAGTTCTTGTTATACAGAATACAGTGGAACAGATAGAAAATTCAATGTTTTTGTGTTAAAAAAAAAACAGAAGGAAATGGTGTTTTAATATTTAACCATAATCTCTTTCAGAGATAGATTATCTCAAAGATGAACTGGGTAAGAATGTATTTTGACTTCTTCGTTGTGTTGGTTTTGAGTATCTTTTGGTCAGAAGAGTCCTCTATATTTAAAAAAGTTATAATGTGATAAAAAAGGGCCTATATTGAAAATGTCTTTCTATTCTAAATCTGGGGTTTTGAATTAAATTAGTGATATCTGGTGTTACTATCTTCAATGTCACCTGGTTTTAGCCAGTGAGTTTTATGTATCTAGTCCAAGCTAATAATCTCGACTCCTTCTATGGGACAGGTATCTTCAGAGGACCATTTATCCCCCACCTATTTTGGAATTATATTCTGAGCTTAATGCCAAGCCTCAGTTCCCTAAATGAAAACGTTCTATTAGCACTGAAATTCTCACTCATATTTTGTGTGGGTTTTGTCTTGAAAAATGTAACATTCTTTGCTATTTCTGGGTTTGTTGCTTTGTTTTTCAGATGAAGAAGACAAAAACCATCAGAATGGTAAAATAACATTTTTTTTTTTCTACTTTGCATTTAGTACCACACACTATTCTTTTACCCATACCCTGAAAGATGCTTTTCAGGTCACCATTCTAATGAAACAGTGGTGTTTTACGCAATTTTGATTACTAGAGTTGGAAAATGCTCTCAGAACTTCACATTTGCAAAGATTAATTCCCCCATTCCAACCAACGACAAGATAATTGAAAAGATGTGTTATGCGTATATGTACACACAGTCTCTCTCTTTTTATGTATAGGTGTATATCTACAAATGGAGAGTGTATACATATATATACTTTATACATATATACACACACATTTATTGTTCCACTGGTAGAAAATATTTAAGTGGAACATTTTATTTATTGCAGATCAGAACAAAATAATGACTAAAGCCTCTGATCACAGCATTAAAAAGAATATAATGGGAAAAATCCCAGTGTAAATCCTGCTGAACATTGAGAATAACAAGTCTTGAAAAGGAACTGTGACAAGCTGTGTCCACAGGTGAAGCTAAGAACCAGATAAAAGATAACACTGGGTTTTATTTGTGTACACGAGACAAATATAATCTCAACTTTTGTGTTATTGAGAGAGTTTTTACTCTTCTTCTCTTATGATGCTCTATGAACTGTAAATATCCTTGGGAGCTATTTGTTCTGAATCACTCCCTGATTGTTTCTCAGGAATATTTAATACACATTATTTAATACCAGAGAAAACTTATATAGTGCATATTTATTATTCCACAAAGATAAACAGATTAATCCTATATATGTATTGGTATATGTATAAACAGATATATAAACAGATTAATCCTATATATGTAGATAACCTATATATTAGTATTCCAAAATGCATAGTGAATGTGCCATAATTTGCCTGATTTAGTCACCCTAATTTTTAATTAAATTTTGTTTCTTTGTAGCATATCAGGATATGTTGTCCAAAATTGGTAAGAATACAAAGTTAACTTTGGTCCTTAAAAATGATTTAAATTATTTGTGATCAGAAATACGATTTTGGAACTGAACTGTGCCACTGTTTGAGGGCTATTGCAGCACTTCGTTCTCTCCCACACTTAGACTTAGTTGTCTCTAAAAACCAGTGTTTATCTGACACAATCTTGGACTCCAGAATGTCTTTTCAGTCCTTTAAGTATTTAATTTTTGCTGTAATCGAGTAGAAAACAGATTTTACTCCCTACAAACAAATTGATATTTTTGAAAGCAAGTAAAAAAACCAAAACCCAGAAAACTTTTATACGCATTTTAACTGTTGGCCATGTCAAGCTCCTGTTTGACATCTGACAGGGTCTGGAAGCATGGCCACAGGTTGTGTACCTGCAGGTAATTCAGCTCACCTAAATAGTGATCTAAATTTTGCCTATCAAGGCTAAGGCTAAGTATTTTTGGCTCCCTCATAGAGAGATGAAGGCATCCAAGAGCAGTTTCAGATAGGTGGTTGAAAGAGCAGAGAAGAAAAACTTTATGATGTTCCATTCTCTTTCTTCTGACTCTACATGGAGCCCAGCTGACTAGCTTGGGTTTAGACAACCTGCAGCCCTCCAAAGTTAAGCTAACATAATTTCCCAAATCCTAGGCCTGATTATACTTAAGTATACTTGGAAATACTCTTATTAGCACAGATACCCTACAGAAGAACCTTGCCATGCATGAGGATAACATGACTTTCTGTCCTTTTCAGAAATAGTCCAGAATGAACTGGGTGAGTTGAAAGCTGAAAATGAATTTTATCAAATCTACACCCTTTCAGCCCCATACTGTACTAAAATAAGGCATATTAACATTCTGCACTAATTTCAATTAATCATTCATTTGTTTTCTTGCAGACTTCAGGAGAGCTCAGAGCAATGCAGGTAAGCCGAGTCTCGCCTTCCGTTAGCCTCATGTTCTTTCATGCACATACCAGTCTATCCCTCATGTCATGAAAAACTCACAGGCTGTCAGAATTTGGGGAAATTTTGAAGCCCATTGGTTGAAAGAGGCAACTAGGGTTTTTTAGGCATCTCCCACCTACACAGTTCTTGGTGTCATGAGTTGGGGTGAATTGTTTCTGTACCAACTAGGACCTTTTTACATGTTATGTGTCTTTGAGAGATTCAGCTTTGTGTTTTATTCCAAAAAATCTGGCTGCCAGATGGGTCTGACCAGAGACCCTGGATCCCGTCATTCAGACCAAAGGTGAATTAATAAAGGCACAGTGAAGCCAGAGAAGAGGCATGCCCTGCTGGATATTATTTCTGCTAGTGAGATTTTGTCTGACAAAAGCACACTGTATATTCCTGGGGTATTTAGTTGTTTGTTTCTTTCTTGTTTTTATTATTTATTTATTTATTTTATTTTATCTTTTCTCTCCTTTGTTTACTTCCTTTGAGATTACTGTTATTTTCCTGCAAATCAGAAATAACGTGGTGCTTTGTTGTTGGTTTTTTTTTTTTTTCCCTTCCTTTCTCAAGTTAATATCACACTGGATGAGAACTGCAAACATCCCAGCCTCATCATTAAGGAGAAAAACAGAGTCATGTCCTCAACGCAGAAAGAGAGCCCGCCCAAAGCAGTGGTGGTAGCTACTGAAGGGTTTTCAGAAAAGAAACATTACTGGGAAGTGGAGGTGGGGGACAAATTAGAGTGGGAGCTGGGTGTGGTGTGTGAGAAAATTAGAAATACACTGAGGAGCAATGCAGTGAATACTTTCCCGAAGGGGAATTTGCTCAGTCTGCGATTTTCTCAGGGACAATACAATGGTGGGAATGGTGTCAGAAATTGCATGCCCTGCAGGGTGGTAGGTGTTTTCCTGGATCAGGAAGCTGGCACGCTTTCATTCTTTGATGTTGAAGAAAAGTGTCTTCTTGAGTCTCTCTCTTTTGAGTTCTTTGGGAATCTGTACCCATTCTTCAGTCCAGGCTCTGATGGCAAATGGTTGGGAGTACGCCCTGTGTACACTAAAAACACATCACCCTCTGTGTGACATCCTTCCGCAGGGCCAGGAGGAGACCAATAAATTAATAATGTAGGGAATCAGAGAGGATGAGAAAGCAGAGAGAAAGGTAAAAAAAAAAGTAATATCAGCTTTTAAAACCATAGTCAAGAAAGAAATTTTCTCTGAAGTACTTCTTAGGGATTCATATTGTACTAAGAATGAATTTTGTAAAAACCCAGACCTGTCAAATGTTACAATTTTATTTCATTCCACCCGGACTAAACAAATATGGATTTATTTCAGTATTAGTTGCATTTGTTGTGTATTCATTTTTAATTAATAAACTCATCAGAACAATTTACCAGGAAGTGTATGACTGCAATTTTCAAATTTTATACAAAGTCAGAAAACTATTAATAACAATCACATTGTGAACTATGAAATGCAAGTAGCCTTTTTGGAGATCTACTTTTAAAGATGTTAAGTGATAAGGATGAAATCCACAGATCGCATAAAACTCAGGAACAGTTGCTTATATTTAAGCAGTTGGTTAAGTTAGTTTGATTTAAAGAATGGGAGTCAAGAGTTAGATTCAGCTGCCCAAATGTGGAAGCCTAATGCAATTTGAGCTCCCACAGGGCTATCAGAGGATGGGATTTATGGGATTCTTTGACCCTTCTGAAGCAGCAGCTGAAGGATGAGGGAAGATGTGACATGGCATCTCAAGTGGCAATAGATGTCTGTCTTCAGGCAACTGAATGACATCCTATTTTCTACTGTCTGTAACTGGAGTATAAAACTCATGCTCACACTTAGGCAGTGTGGTGGGATGACTTTGGCTGGCCACCAGATGCCCAACAAGCCATTCCATCACTTTATCTTATGAGTTGGATAACAGGAGAAAATTTGACAAAAGGCTCGTGGGTCGAGATAAGGACAGGGAGATCACTCAGCAATCACTGTCATGGACAAAACAGACTCAACTTGGGGAAATTAATTCAATTTATTGCCAATCAAATCAGAGTAGAATAATGAGAAATAAAATCAAATCTTAGAAAACACCTTCCGCCCACCCCTCCTTTTTTCCTGGGTTCAACTTCACTCCCGACTTCTTTATATCCTCCCCGTGAGTAATGTAGAGGAATGGGGGTTGTGGTCAGTTCATAATGCGTTGTACCTGCCATGCCTTCCTCCTCACACTCTTCCCTGCTCCAGCATGGGGTCCATCCCACAGGAGAGAGTCCTTCAAGAACTTCTCCAACATTAGTACTTCCCATGGGTTGTAGTTCTTCATGAACTGCTCCAGCATGTCTTATCCATGAGGTGCAGTCCTTTAGGGATGGACTGCTCCAGCGTAGGTCCCTCATGGGGCCACAGGTCCTGCCAGAAGACTTGTTCCAGCATGGGCTCCTTTCAACTAGGCCACAGGTCCTACCAGGACCCTGCTCTAACATGGGGTCTCCATGAGGTCACAGTCTCCTTCAGGCATATCCACCTGCTTTGACGTGGGGTACTCCATGGGCTGTAGTGGATATCTGCTCCACCATGGACCACCACGGGCTGCAGGGGGACAGCCTGTCTCTTCACCACGGGCTGCAGGGGAATCTCTACTCTGGAGCCTGGAGCACCTCTTCCCCCTCCTTCTTCACTGACCTCGGTGACTGGAGGTTTGTTTCTCACATTTTCTCATTCTCTCTCAGAGCTGCTGTTGCACAGCACTTTTTTTAACCTTTCTTAAATGTTATCACAGAGGTGCTACCAATGTCACTGATGGGCTTAGCTTTAGCCAGCACTGGGTCCTTCTAGAAGCTGGCTGGAACTGGCTCTGTTAGACAGGGGTCAGCCTCTGGCATCTTGTCACAAAAGCCACCTCTGTAGCTCCCCTCTGCTACCAAAAGCTTGCCACATAAATCCAGTACAGGCACCCAGAACAAAGTTACCTAATTTGCAAGCTGAATATCACCTGTAATTCAGGGTAAGCTGAAGCCACCATTAACGATGAAGTTAGCTAAATCCCACCACTTTAGCTGAGTTTAAAACTTTCATTAATAGAAATTGCTTGAATAGCTGAAACAACAATCAGGGCGCTGGTTCAATGCCATGAGATTACTCAAAGTGATCAATGCCTTGAAAAATGACCAACTGTGAAATGGGAGAAATACATTAAAGCAAAGGGAGGGGACCAACCTTTCTTGGCAAAAGCACGGTCTAGGCAAGATGGCCCAGCACCCTGCCCAGCTGAAGGTTGGATCAGATGATCCCTGAGGTCCCTTCCAACCTGAGATTCCATGAATCTATGGCTCTAATAGTATCCAATGTTGGGGAATCCACCACGTCCCTGGGGAGATTTTTCCAGTGGCTGATTGTTCTCATTGTGAAACAGCACTGGTTCCATTACCAACCTCTGAGGAACGCCACTCATCACTGGTCGCCACTTGGACATCGAGTCATTGACTGCTACTCTTTGAGTGCTACCATCCAGCCAATTCCTTATCCAGTGAGTGGTTCATCCGTCAAATCCACGACTCCATGAATTAGATAGCTTTGTGTTTACCAGAACCTGTCTCACTGTATTTGCTGTTTCTGAGGTGCATTAAGACACACTGTCACAGGAAGAAGAGCAATGTAACCTGCGACTACAAAGAACTACATTGCTGGAGAAGTGGCAGGCTGTCATTCCAAATCTTATGTGTAAACAGGTTTCTAGAGAGGATCTTGGAAACTCCAGTGCTGTCTGACTCTCATCCCTAATAATGTTATAGAGTTTATGATAAAGAATAAAAAATTGGAGGCGTTCACATAACTAGAAAGTTGAGTGAAGACTCAGCCTTACCAGGCTATCAGGTTGCTTTGCCTCTGTCCATTATGCCAAGGATTTGGAGTGATTTGTCTGTTGATCCAAGGGCACTAGCATTTTCTGTGTTCCTTAGATACCAGTCTGCTTGTTGGTCAACTGGACTTTATATCCAATGGGTATTTTGTCTGTCAAAAATCAGTTCTGATCAGTAGGAACAAAACTACTTCAGCTATAAACAGATTTGCAGGAAATGATGCCAGAGGGACCCAAAAAGACATGGGTCTTCCATGAGTCTTATATCACCTCTGTCAGTCTTGGATATATTGATGGGTCTGAACTGGCAGTAGACATCTACATTTAGGTAAATGAATCATAACTTAGAACGCCATTAGCTATAATTAAATATAGATACCTAGTTCATATATGGACACCTACATTTAGATCTTTGTTTCAGACTGAGTCTCACCTTATGGAAAGACCGTGGATTTGTATCATGAGACACTTGTGTAAAGAGACGGTGGAGATGTAATATCAATGCAAGTCAAATCCTGGTTAAAAATTTACTCAAAATTTACCATTGATGTTCATTAAAAAACAAGATGGGTATTGAATCAGGCTCCACTGAGGTCTACACCCCCTGTATGAATGTCGCTATAAACCCTGAGATCATTGATGCAAAAACGAAGGAATAAATTATCTTCCACCTCCTTGATGCAAAAGCTAGTAAGCATAAATTCCACAGAAGGAAGGACTGTTCACAGAAAATAACCATGATAACCTGGAAACAAGTATCCTTCAACATCTGCTGTCATTTCTGTCTCAGGAGGTCTCCAGCTGCCACTTCAGAAAGGCGCACATCTCCCACAAGCCTTGTGCTGGATGACCAGCCCCATGTAGATCTGTTGGATGCCCTAAAGAATCTTAAAAAGCAAAGGATGTCTATGTTTAGGCAACTAAAATGCATTTTAACTGGTGAAGAGTTAGTGGAAGGTGTCCCTAACCAAGGCAGGGGGGTTGGAACTAGATGATCTTTAAAGTCCCTTCCAACCTGAACCATTCTATGATTCTATGACTCTGAAGATCTTGCAGAGCATACAGCTCTTTTGGGGCCATTTATGCACTAAGAGAGCACGTCGCTCTACCACAAAGGTTCAAAGCATGACTGAGAACTATAGCACTGCATTGAAGTCCATTTATATTGCCTCTGGTAGACTCTTCTTCAAGGACAGATGGCAAATTCTCCACCCAAG
The DNA here is from genome assembly GCA_008711295.1 of Anarhynchus alexandrinus. NCBI lineage: Eukaryota > Metazoa > Chordata > Aves > Charadriiformes > Charadriidae > Anarhynchus > Anarhynchus alexandrinus. The sequence goes on along the minus strand of VUYV01000639.1, from coordinate 68,249 downwards.
AAATGAAGTGTAGACACATTACTATGTTTTAAATCACTCTGTCTTAAAATTATTTTTTTCTTTTCCTCCAAAATTCTGAGAATTCCATCCAGAAGAGTGATGGAGAGAGGTTACCCTTCTGGGGTGCTGTGCATTTGTTGGGGTGTGTGTATTTGAATTCATGACCTTTGTATGTAAGTATAACGTACACAGTGTAGCAGTCCAGAACGAAACCTCAGAGAATGACTATCACTGACATGCATTGTAAGGACTGAAATGATTGTCAGAAAAAAAAACTCTACAGAAATTGTAACTGAGATAAACATGTCCTTTATCAAACTGTGGCATGGGACAGCTCACTTCTGCGCACATGCTGCAAGTATTGGACAAAATGCATATAGAAAAGGGCAGGGGAAAGGAAAATATTTTAAGCTAAGGTATTAAACAATGCATAACACAGAATGTGATCAAGAATGTGTAATACATAAATTGCAATTAAACATTCAGTTTGTCTAAGAAATATATTTTTCATTTCACAGCAAAATTACTATGTTAAAAAAAATTATTCCTCTTTAACTGAACAAATTCTCATGGTTGAATCTTTGTGTGAGTTTTTAAAGAAGGGATACAATTCTTCTGAGACTGCACAGTGTTTAAATGTGAACATCACAGACATATCAGTAACATTGAAAAAAGTCAACGTTTTCTCTTCACAATTAAGATAAACTCCGACTTTCCTGGGTTTTTTCTGCACTGCTAACCGTGTCCATGGATCAGTTCTTGCCCAGTAATCTTTAAAACTGAAGCCCAGAACCCAGAATCGTTCTTTAGGTAACAGAGATATTATTCCTTTCCTTGGAGCAGATTTTCCAGCTACTCCCAGGTCCCAGTCATTGCTTTTTTCAACATCCACCTCCCAGTAATGCTTCCCAGAGGAGAAACCTTCTGAGCCCAGCACACAGACAGCTGAATCAAAACTCTTTTCAGTTTGAGTCATTTTCTGGACCTCTGATTTATGTGTAAAACTCTTCTTTTCCACACCAATAGACAAGTTCGGATGGGCTGTGTCCTCATCAACTTTGACGTCATCTACAAAAAATAGAAATTTGGGGGTTTACAAACACTCTTGTAAAGCAAATATGCAAGAAGAGAAGGAAGCTGTACTGTACTGCATTTCATTCTGAAAATCTCCTTACAACCAGTCTAGAAAGACCTTTAAGCCTGGAGCGAAGAAGGACTGCGCTCAGACGTATAAATTGCACTTCAACGTTCAAATATTTCACTGCCAAATGAAATATCTCAATATCACTGAAATAAAAGGCATTTGTAGACTCGCAGCCCAGTCCATGCTCAGCACTGCTTCTGGACTATTCAGATTTCAAGCCATTGAGTACAGACAGAAGTAAATACATTCTTTTACCTGCATTGCCACGAGCCTTTCTGAATTCTGAAAAAAAATGAGAGGGGAGAAAAAGAAAAAAAAAAAAAAAA
>VUYV01000639.1:0-66671 GCA_008711295.1 Anarhynchus alexandrinus | reverse complement strand
AAAAAAAAAAAAAAAAAAAAAAGTAAGAGAAACCAAACTTCAAACACTGACTGAAAAGATTTCCCAACTCCAAGTCTTGAAATCTCAGGCTGAGTCTAAGGTTAAACTATGCCGGTCAGCTGACACTCAAATTCCCTCTCGCTCTCTCAAGCCCTGTGATTACCTGTGAGGTCTGAATAAGGATCTGAAACTGGGATGAGTTTCCTGCTCGGGAACTACTTTCTTTCTCAGGTGCCAACTTGCTGCCTTGTTGGCATCTTACATGGATGCCCCACCAGCCACAGTCCACATCTCAAAACATGAGAGATCCCTGGTCAGCAGCCCAGCATTTCCAGGGACACAGAATGAGACAGTCCCCTTTGTGACACTCATGGAAATAAATTTCAGCCACATTTAGTGTATTTCACAGAATCACAGAATCACAGAATTTTCAGAGTTGGAAGGGACCTCTAGAGATCATCTAGTCCAACTCCCCTGCTAAAGCAGGATTGCCCAGAGCACATTACTCAGGACTGCATCCAGGCGGGTCTTGAAAATCTCCAGAGAAGGGGACTCCACAACCTCCCTGGGCAGCCTGTTCCAGTGCTCCGTCACCCTAACTGTAAAGAAGTTTTTCCGTGTGTTGGAACGGAACTTCCTATGTTCCAACTTATGCCCATTGCCCCTCGTCCTGTCATTGGGAACCACTGAAAAGAGTCTGGCTCCATCCTCCTTCAACCCACCCTTTAGATATTTATAAGCAGTAATAAGGTCTCCCCTCAGCCTTCTCTTCTCTAGGCTAAAGAGTCCCAGCTCTCTCAGCCTTTCCTCATAAGGGAGATGCTCCAATCCCTCAATCATCTTGGTTGCCCTTCGCTGGACTCTCTCCAGCAGTTCCCTGTCCCTCTTGAACTGGGGAGCCCAGAACTGGACACAGTATTCCAGTTGTGGCCTCACCAGTGCAGAGTAGAGGGGGAGAATGACCTCCCTCGACCTACTGGACACAGGTAGGGGATTTCTCAGGTGGGGATGCATACAAAGGAATAAGTTGGGTGAATTTTCCCTAATATCTGAAGGGAGGAGGGAGTGCACGTCCTGGTGAGTTTCTGGGCCATGCAACTGTTACAGCTTTGGGCAAAATCAGCTGAGCTTGTGCTTTTATGAGTGAGAGATGAAAAGATGACCCAGCAGGGCAGGATTATGAAGTCCTGAGATGATTAAGGGATGACTTAAGGGATTAGCTCAAGGGTAAAGTATCTTTATGTGAAAAACATCAAGTTTTGGATGAATGTCTGAGCATGTGAACAGACAGGTGTGAGATGTGCACCTGGAACCGCATGAAGGGAAGGCTTTGAATCCCCAGGAGTTACAAGCTCTACATTCATTGTCTCGTAAAACAAGAACCTTCCCTTCCTCTCTTCAGACTTTCCCTTTCACTAGGTTTAAGGGACTTAATTGACAATCACGACTTACCAATTTCTTTCTTCTTATCCACTGCAAACAAGATAAATGCACAGAAAGAAAAAGTTATGATGGATTATACATCAGTACTTTGTAGCACTACAGGATGACTCTGGATACAGTTCAAAGTTCAGCCATACCCTCAAATGCCATATTTTAACCCACTATTTCTGGAGTCACTCTAGGTTTCCATGTAGTCAGATCTACATGACATTCACAGGCATTCCTAAATGGGCTCTTGTTCTTCCTCTGAATGCAAGGAGGGTCTTTTCTGATTACAAAGGCTGAGGCACAAGAGATATCAGGTATTCTTTTGCACACCAGAGGGGAACAGACATAAAAGTAGAGCCAGGACATTAAAGCTGGAGGTAACTAAAGGACATGTGAAGAGTACAGCCTCTATAAAGAGGACCATATGAGCTACTGTGAGTTATTCCCATGGATTAGTTTTGGCTTCATAATGGAAACAGCTTCCTGAAGATTCAGATTACATATTTCCAAGGAACGTGGAGAGCAAAACATACACAACTTCCAATGACAATAAACATAAAAGCACATAGGCAACCAGAAAGACTTCTGACTGACTCTCTTCAATACCCCATCATCACCCAATTTGCCACCAGGTCCCAGGGCTGGTCAGAGACAGAGGCTCTCCACCCCATCAGCCACACCGTGGCCTTCCCTCAACATCTTCTTTCCTCACAGTCATGCCTGCACCAAACCTCCACCAGCTTGGACACCACCAGCCACCCACCATGATCAACACAAATCTCTCTTGTTGTAAGGGCCATGGCTGCCACTTGAGGTCGGTCCTGCAGTGACATTTGGTTGAAGAAAGCAGAGGGAAAGCAGGGAGACATTGCCCCCAACCCAGCTGTCTCTCAGCATTCCTGACACCACTCACACTCACGCTGCAGGCTCTCCTGGCTATTTCTCATGGGGACAAGGCTGACCTGCCCTCCACTGTCCCAACTTGGGACCGTATCCCACGACCCGCTTGCAGATGCAGCCCCCAGGGACTCAGTGACACTCACCAATCTGCTTCTGCATTTCTGTAAGAAAAGAGAGGGGAGAATGAATGCCTCACTTCGCACCAGAACTCCAAGGAAGACTGGGGGCAAAATCATCCTCCAGGGACCATGGGAGTGGCACATGCAGCAAAGCCCTAGTGTCTTGTAGCACCATTGCCATTGGGATCTGCAAGGAGGTCTTGCCCCATGAGTCCTCAAGCAGGAACAAGGGAGGAGAGTGGCACAGCACATACGTCTTTCAGAGAGCAATTTCAGAGAGTACTGGCCTCCTGGCACTCTTTGGTGCCAGACGCAGACCACGCTTCCTGCCTGGCTGCTTGTGCTTCACCAGTCCCACTGTGGTCCTTCTCGGCAAAGCATAGGAAGTCTTCAGCAAGGAAGACTTGACCTCTGCAAACACCCACACCCAGCCAGGGCTCTCCTGGTCACTGAGCTGTGGCCATGGTGTGTAGCTTTTACTCACCTTTCTCTGCATCACGTGCTGCCCTGTATTGCAACTGGAGCTCCTCTGCAAATGTGGAGTAGGGAGAAAGATGGGAGGACAATTAGGGCTGCCGAGGTAGGAGCTGCTGCCAGCCGTGGGGACAGGGATTCCCTCAGCTCTGGGAACAACTGCATCCAGCCCCTGCACTATGGTGAGACCCACTGCCCTCCCACCCACTCCCCACTCCTCACAGCAATGCCCCTTCCTGCATGTTGTTCTCTTTGCGTGGGGATGGATTCTCTCTTTTGGGCCTCCTTTTCTCCCTTTGACTCAGCAGCAAAGGACACAGAGCCTTCACAATAGAGACAGCCAGCAACAGGGCCCCCCAGGAATGAGAAGATCCCTCTAGCCCTGCTGAATGCACACTGGGCCAGTAGAACAGCCAAAGACCCCAAGAATGGAACAACCCTGGAACAGCCAACTCTTCAGAAATGAACTTGCATCATGGGCAGGCAAGGACACTAAACCCCAAACAATTGTACTTAATGTTCTGACTCTGAAGGTGTGCTGAAAGACAAAGACACCATAAATAGTACCACCACAGCAGCTATTGGGCAGTCCATCAATAAAAGGAAGAGTCAGAAGCCAACCCACAACTGGTCATAGGGATGAGGCACTGCCTTGGCAAAACCCAAAATACAGAGCACCAGCTGCCATGTGGAGCCTTGGGACCTGGGAAGGTCTTTCAATGCAGCACTCGGGGAGAAGTTGGCATTGCTGGAGCATCCCTCCTCACCCACCCCAAGGCATCTAGACCAGCAAGAAAAGCATGTGGGCAAGCAGAAAAACTCACCATTCCTTGCATGCAGTTCCTCTGCCCAGTCACCGTGGTCACAGGAGGAGAAGAAGACATGAAGTCAGGGCAAGACACACAAGGTCCCTGCAAGCCAGTTCACTCTGGGCTTGTCCACCCCAGGGAGGGATGACAAACTGCTCTGGCATGGTGGATGGCTCACGCTCCTTGGAGCTACTCATGACATGGCTCTGACCAGGATTTTTTGCCACCAACCACAAAGACCCACGTCCCTACCAGGAGCCAGGGCTGGTCAGAGACAGAGGCTCTCCACCCCATCAGCCACACTGTGGCCTTCCCTCAACATCTCCTTTCCTCACAGTCGTGCCTGCACCAAACTTCCACCAGCTTGGACACCACCAGCCCCCCACCATGATCAACACAAATCTCTCTTGTTGTAAGGGCCATGGCTGCCACTTGAGGTCGGTCCTGCAGTGACATTTGGTTGAAGAAAGCAGAGGGAAAGCAGGGAGACATTGCCCCCAACCCAGCTGTCTCTCAGCATTCCTGACACCACTCACACTCACGCTGCAGGCTCTCCTGGCTATTTCTCATGGGGACAAGGCTGACCTGCCCTCCACTGTCCCAACTTGGGACCGTATCCCACGACCCGCTTGCAGATGCAGCCCCCAGGGACTCAGTGACACTCACCAATCTGCTTCTGCATTTCTGTAAGAAAAGAGAGGGGAGAATGAATGCCTCACTTCGCACCAGAACTCCAAGGAAGACTGGGGGCAAAATCATCCTCCAGGGACCATGGGAGTGGCACATGCAGCAAAGCCCTAGTGTCTTGTAGCACCATTGCCATTGGGATCTGCAAGGAGGTCTTGCCCCATGAGTCCTCAAGCAGGAACAAGGGAGGAGAGTGGCACAGCACATACGTCTTTCAGAGAGCAATTTCAGAGAGTACTGGCCTCCTGGCACTCTTTGGTGCCAGACGCAGACCACGCTTCCTGCCTGGCTGCTTGTGCTTCACCAGTCCCACTGTGGTCCTTCTCGGCAAAGCATAGGAAGTCTTCAGCAAGGAAGACTTGACCTCTGCAAACACCCACACCCAGCCAGGGCTCTCCTGGTCACTGAGCTGTGGCCATGGTGTGTAGCTTTTACTCACCTTTCTCTGCATCACGTGCTGCCCTGTATTGCAACTGGAGCTCCTCTGCAAATGTGGAGTAGGGAGAAAGATGGGAGGACAATTAGGGCTGCCGAGGTAGGAGCTGCTGCCAGCCGTGGGGACAGGGATTCCCTCAGCTCTGGGAACAACTGCATCCAGCCCCTGCACTATGGTGAGACCCACTGCCCTCCCACCCACTCCCCACTCCTCACAGCAATGCCCCTTCCTGCATGTTGTTCTCTTTGCGTGGGGATGGATTCTCTCTTTTGGGCCTCCTTTTCTCCCTTTGACTCAGCAGCAAAGGACACAGAGCCTTCACAATAGAGACAGCCAGCAACAGGGCCCCCCAGGAATGAGAAGATCCCTCTAGCCCTGCTGAATGCACACTGGGCCAGTAGAACAGCCAAAGACCCCAAGAATGGAACAACCCTGGAACAGCCAACTCTTCAGAAATGAACTTGCATCATGGGCAGGCAAGGACACTAAACCCCAAACAATTGTACTTAATGTTCTGACTCTGAAGGTGTGCTGAAAGACAAAGACACCATAAATAGTACCACCACAGCAGCTATTGGGCAGTCCATCAATAAAAGGAAGAGTCAGAAGCCAACCCACAACTGGTCATAGGGATGAGGCACTGCCTTGGCAAAACCCAAAATACAGAGCACCAGCTGCCATGTGGAGCCTTGGGACCTGGGAAGGTCTTTCAATGCAGCACTCGGGGAGAAGTTGGCATTGCTGGAGCATCCCTCCTCACCCACCCCAAGGCATCTAGACCAGCAAGAAAAGCATGTGGGCAAGCAGAAAAACTCACCATTCCTTGCATGCAGTTCCTCTGCCCAGTCACCGTGGTCACAGGAGGAGAAGAAGACATGAAGTCAGGGCAAGACACACAAGGTCCCTGCAAGCCAGTTCACTCTGGGCTTGTCCACCCCAGGGAGGGATGACAAACTGCTCTGGCATGGTGGATGGCTCACGCTCCTTGGAGCTACTCATGACATGGCTCTGACCAGGATTTTTTGCCACCAACCACAAAGACCCACGTCCCTACCAGGAGCCAGGGCTGGTCAGAGACAGAGGCTCTCCACCCCATCAGCCACACTGTGGCCTTCCCTCAACATCTTCTTTCCTCACAGTCGTGCCTGCACCAAACCTCCACCAGCTTGGACACCACCAGCCACCCACCATGATCAACCCAAATCTCTCTTGTTGTAAGGGCCATGGCTGCCGCTTGAGGTTGTTTCTGTGGGGACATTTGGTTGAAGAAAGCAGAGAGAAAGCACGGAGACGTTACCCCCAACCCAGCTGTCTCTCAGCATTCCTGACACCACTCACACTCACGCTGCAGGCTCTCCTGGCTATTTCTCATGGGGACAAGGCTGACCTGCCCTCCACTGTCCCAACTTGGGACCGTATCCCACGACCCGCTTGCAGATGCGGCCCCCAGGGACTCAGTGACACTCACCAATCTGCTTCTGCATTTCTGTAAGAAAAGAGAGGGGAGAATGAATGCCTCGCTTCGCACCAGAACTCCAAGGAAGACTGGGGGCAAAATCATCCTCCAGGGACCATGGGAGTGGCACATGCAGCAAAGCCCTAGTGTCTTGTAGCACCATTGCCATTGGGATCTGCAAGGAGGTCTTGCCCCATGAGTCCTCAAGCAGGAACAAGGGAGGAGAGTGGCACAGCACATCCGTCTTTCTGAGAGCATGAGTACTGACCTCCTGGCACTCTTTGGTGCCAGACGCAGACCACGCTTCCTGCCTGGCTGCTTGTGCTTCACCAGTCCCACTGTGGTCCTTCTCGGCACAGCATAGGAAGTCTTCAGCAAGGAAGACTTGACCTCTGCAAACACCCACCCCCAGCCAGGGCTCTCCTGGTCACTGAGCTGTGGCCATAGTGTGTAGCTTGTACTCACCTTTCTCTGCATCACGTGCTGCCCTGTATTGCAACTGGAGCTCCTCTGCAAATGTGGAGTAGGGAGAAAGACGGGAGGACAATTAGGGCTGCCAAGGTAGGAGCTGCTGCCAGCCGTGGGGACAGTATCTCACTTAGCTCCGGGCACAACAGCATGCAGCACCTGCAGTCCTTAAGGCCCACTGCCCTCCCACCCATTCCCTAGACCTCACAGAAATGCCCCTTCTTGGCACACTCGGCCTGTACGGCTCCGTCCCCAGTGACATCACAGCCACATGCACTCGTAGGCATGTGAGGTGCTAAGTGACACTGCACCTCCTCTTTGCCAGCATCTGGCAAGCCAGAAGTTGGAGTACCCCTACCACTACCTCCTTGCCTCTTCCTTCAGGTTCACACAGCGAATTCAGCCTGGCAGTTTCCTACTTCCCAGTGGACAGTGTTCCCTCTCCCTGGGGATGGATTATCTCTCATGAACCACCACTTCTTTCCTTGACTTAATAGCAAAGAACATAGAGCCTTCATGATGGAGACTGTCAGCAACAAGGGTCCCCCATAGTGAGAACATCCCATGAGCCATGCCAAATGCATGCTGGGCTAGGAGAACAACCCCAGGAATAGGACAACCATTGCATGATCATTTCTCCACGAATGATCTTACATTATGGGCAGGCAAGGACACTAAATCCCAAACATCCACACTTACCAATCTTTTTCTGGAGAGGTGCTGAAAGGCAAAGACACCATAAATATTATCTCCACAGCAGTTATTGGGAGTCCTCCCCCAAAAAGGAAGAGTCAAAACCCAGCCCACAACTGGCTCTGGGCTTGATTCTTCACTGCCAAGAACTGGGTAATGAGAACTCCTGAAGGGGGGAATAGCTTACCTTGTAAAATAATGAGAACAAGGAGGCAGATCATCCAGAGCACATTTCTGTGTTCTGAAAAATTGAGAAAAAGAAAAAAAGGCATACATTTTGTGTCAGTATAGCTGATACATACAGAGAGTCATGGGGTCACATAACCTGCACTTTTTGGGTATGGTGTCCAGGAGAAGACTTTCAGCAAAAACATTTATCTGGAAAGATTTTGAGGAACACAAAAAGTCTTAAAGAAAACTGAAATGAGATACTGATAGTCCCATTTTAAATTCACTGCCTCATGCCCAAGGATTTTCCACATACACACACTGAGAACCAGATTTGATATAAACTGGAAGGCATGATTTTTTTTTTCCTTTGGAAGTTTTTTACTATTTTTAGCCTTTGCAATTGGTCTCTATTTGTATTCAAGAGGCTGCTCTCTCGAAAGTGAGCGATACTGTTCTAAGTGATGCCATGAAAATATTTTCGTTTAAGACAAGTTGACCTTCAAAGCTTTCACTGAGAAGAAATTTTAGAGGAAAGCTCAGCCTTAACCTTCCTGCTCAACATGACCTTTCAGGCAGAATAACTCTCTAACAGCCTAATGCCAAAGTCTTTGGTACAAATCTCAGCAGTTGATGGTTTGAAGATCTGCCAGAAAAACTTCTCTGCCAGTGTTGAAAAACAAAGGTTCATGCTGGGAAACAGGCTAGTGCGCATTTTGCTTAGGAGCCCACTGTCTTCCTGGCTTTCCTGGGCTTAGCAGATACTCTTCCCATTTCAACTACAGTCCTGACAGTGGGATGTCATGACTGCAGATTCCTTGACCTCCTCAAAGTATTGAGCAATAGGATCCTCTTAGGCAAAGTCTCATTTTGTAACTTCTGTACCTGTTAGTCTTGATAGTACGAAATTGTATCAGTTTTCTTTAGATATATGTAATTTACATTGTATACTGAGTAGTCATGCTTAAGTAAGCATGAGGAAAGGAGCACAGCTCATTGCAAGGAGGAGGACAGCCCCACATGGAGATAAGGACTTTTGTTTCTCAGAATCTTAAAGTTGTCCGTGAAGAACAAAGGATACCCCTGGACTACCGAGATAACGGCAGCATCCTAGCCCCTCTAACACCTCCATGAAACCCTACCATTATCCGGTGTTATAGACAAGGAACTGTAGCAAGACTGATGTCCAGGGACATCTACATCAATAAAGAAGTAGTTGGATGATGACAACATGGAAACACCATTGCTTTGCAAACAGTAGTGTGTGTGAGTTAAGTAGCAATTAGTCAAATCATGTTGTAACTGAACACTTGAAAGGTATAAGAGCCATGTGTAAAAACCCATTTGGGGTTCCTGATTTAGCTGGGACACTTCATGTACATGAATAAAAGAATTACTCTTGCAGTTCTATACTTTGTGTCCTTGCCTCTCTCCTCGCTCGGCATGGGCCAGTTGCGAATTTTCGTGACACTCCCAAATGGATTCAACTATTGAGTGCTGTGGGCAACTGAGTGAAATAATTCACAGCATTAGGCCCAGCCTTCTTATTAGTGGAGGCTGATGAGGCAACCAAGCAAAATGAGGGTAGCTTCGCTGGCTCAGAGAATGCCAAAGTACATGAAATAGGTCTCAATTGCTGCATACCTGACTGTTGAACAATCTGTGGACTGCGTTCCCTCTCAGTGGTCACAAAAGAAGGCGGCGGTTGTCCACAGGGTATCTCAATGGAGCTTTCTATTGCAAAAATGTTGTCCGTCTCATGTATGATGCTTGTCTGGGCCAGTGAAGATAAATCTTCTCCTTGGGGATTAACCCACATAACTTTGGGCTTTACATAGGAACCTCTTATTCTGCCCTTGTATGTACAAGTGCTTGACTGTGGCACAACTTCATTCATGGCACCTGTAAAAGAAGCAATTTAACACCACCGCATCTGGCACGGCACAGAAACACCAAGTATGGCATGAAAGAGATCTCACAGAACACCTGCACTTTTGTTGTTTTTTTCATCTCTAATCAAAACCATGTGTGTTTCAAGCATTTAATTTTTAATAATTCCACACTTGAAAGAGTCATATGAGCTTTCTGTGTGGAAGAGTGAAACTGCTGAAACAAATGAAAAACAGACAGGACTGTGTACAAGAAGCTCTTCCCAAACCATAAGTGATACAGCTCGTCCATTCAGTGAGAAGGGTAAAAACAGAAGTGATGCTAAAGAGATAACAATCGTAGAATAATAAAATCATAGAATCACCTAGTTTGGAAGGGACCTTTAAGATCATTGAGGCCAACTATCAACCTAATACTGCCAAAAACACCACTAAACCATGTCTCTCAGCACCATGTCTACCCATCTTTTAAATACCTCCAGGGATGGCAATTGCACCACTTCCCTGGGCAGACTGTTCCAATGTTTGATAACCTTTTCAGTGAAGAAATTTTTCCTAATATCCAATCTAAACGTCCCCTGGGGAAACTTGAGGCTGTTTCCTCTTGTCCTATTTCTTGTTACTTGGGAGAAGAAATACCCAGGTTCAGACTGTTAAAAATAAAGGAAGGCTATGAGCCTTTAAAGCTACAGCTGAACTTTGCCCAAAGAGGCAGAGCAGTGAGAAGATCGTTCTCAGTACTTTCCTGGTTGATCAATTCATGGTGTTCCCCTGAAGATGCCACAAGGCCAACCCAAACCTCCATCGCCCACCAGCAAAGATTTGTCCTGAAGAGTAAGATTCTGCAGGATGCATGGGGCTTCAGGGAAGGTGCCAAGACCTGTCCAATTTCAGCTTTTCTAGCAATAATGGAGGGGTCTGTTTGCCTCCACAAAGCAGATGTAGGTGTGAAAACATGACTTACCTGATCGGCTTATCTTGGATTTGATGAGTTTGACTACACACACCACATCTATGTTATCACAAGGCACTGTGATGACGCTTTGCACCATGAAATGGTCTCTCTCACTCCAGGTTACCTTGGTCTCAGCCTCCATATTTACTGTGTCTCCTCCATAGTTCATCCAAACGACTTCAGGCTTTGGGTACCATTTTTTTGACTTACATGTGTAGCGACACATACTCTTCTCTTGCAGATCCCTGTCCAAAGTTGGCTTATGCCCGATTTCTGTAACAGAGTTAGTCAATGAGTATGAAATAGAGTTAGAGTTATGCAAAATGACTACAACAACAACAAAATAAACCAACAAAACTCAGAAAGCCTCACTATGTTGTTTTAAAGATTCATAGCTCATGAAAACAACCATACCTGGTCAGATCAAAGGGATCATTTATCTGGACTTCAACAATGGTGAGCTTTAGGATATCCTACCACAGAGAAATAATGATTCAGCCCCTATATAGGGATTTATATAGGAGTATATATGGAGTTTATATAGAGTTTATATAGGAGTTTATATGGAGTCCCCTGTTGTGCTATTTCCCACATGACAAGCCACATGCCTTCTCCCCCTCAGTGCCCAGGTTTTAGATATTCAGAACTGAAGCAAGTCTTTCCAGCTACTTCCTGCATCTTTGCTTATTTCCCCATTTCTCCAAGTAACCGTTATGTGTGATGGAGCCCTGCTTTCCTGGAAATGGCTAAACACCTGCCTGCCAATGGGGAGTAATAAATGAATTCCATGTTTTGCTTTGATTGCATGCACAGCTTTTGTTTTACCTGTTAAACTGTCTTTATCTCAACCCATGAGTTTTCATACTTTGACCCTTCAGATTCTCTCTTCCATCCCACCAAGGCAGGGAATGAACAAGTGGCTCTGTGATGCTTAGCTGCCTACTGGAGTTAAACCATGAGCAGGTCTCAGCTGTCCAGCAAGGAATAGGCAGAGCCACCGAGTCATGATGGGAACTGAACTCAGCATGGTCAAAACAGGTTGCATTTCACTGTGGAAATCTCCCTGCTTACCTGTAATGTCAAGGTGAGTAGCCTCCTGTGTGACAACACTGCCATTCACTGCACAAACGTACGTCCCCTCGTCGGCTACTTGCACTTGCCGGATAACCAGAAGAAGTGTTCTTCCCTGCCAGTGTCCTGCGATCCTCCCCTCTTCTTCATCCTGGCTCTGCTCCACCACTCCACCCAGGCTGGAGGAAGAGCACAGTGGAGCATCCTTCCCCTTTTCCATTTTGTACCAAAGCACGCTTGTGTTAGAGGGGACACTGTCTGTCACCTGGCAGGACAGACTCACTTGCTCTCCAACAAGGGCAACCGATGGTTCAATGCTGATGATGATAGGCACTTCACCTGCAAGGAAGAGGTGGGAGCAAATGCATTGTTTTTCCCCGTGAGTGTAATCTTTCCATAGAGGGCAGAAAGCCACATGTGTTAGCTGAATCCAAAACAGAAAGCTGAGCTCCAGGTTAGAGTCTCATAGTCCCTTACAATAGTGAGGACAGGGTCTTGAGTCATTGCTACCACCTCCTCCAGGCACAGACATGCTTTACACTTACGAAATGTCCTCATTTTATATACGTCAGCTGTGTTACATACTCATGGGTATTGTGGGCAGCAATTTATTCAGGAAGACAGTAGTTACACATGTGCAAGGACTGCAAACCAAACTCACTGAGCTACGAGCAAGTTACCACACATGAGGTGCAAAGATCTGTACAGTGATCTATGCACTCTGCAAGTTTACAACCTGCAAAGCAATCTGCACAGGCTCCTGCTCTCCACTGACCCCGGGTCTGTGACCTGAGAGAGACTGAACACACCTCTCCAACATGTCCAGTAAAATAATACACCTACAACGTTTCCCTGAAATAGCTGACACCCCCAAGCAGGACTGGGGTGTCTCACATTATCAAGATGGGTGATGTTATCCCAAACTTGGGCTTGGAGGTGTCAGACACCGCATATGATCTACAGTGCATTTGTTCCTTTAGGGACTATGAACTGAAGTGCAGGCATGATATCTTAGAATAACTGGCCAGGTGACTACAGTCAGGAGTTTCTTACCTCTGAACCACTGTGCAATAAAAACACATGTTAGAAGAGCAAAGAGCAGGACTAGTGCAATCTTCCTTTCTGAGCACTTATTCCATAAATCCTCCAAAACTGCCATTTGTGTCAAGTCAAATTGCTTCTGTTCCCCCTGGAAGTGGATGATGTGCTGTGAAAATGAGAAAGAGTTCCCAGGAGGAATGAAATAGAGAGGAATGAATCTTACTAAAGACAGAAAAACAAAGGTAGCACTTGGCTCTGCCTGCTGTGTGCAGACCCTGTTGGACTGCATCATGTTGGTGAGGTCACCTGCAGCTCATGGCTCCTTTCTCTGAGGGAAAAGCTGCCCGTTCCCATTCCCTGACAGTCCCTATTCTTGGGCATAGGAACATCTGACTTCAAACTGATTAGGATGGCAGTCCAGGATGCCCACTTCCAGTCCTGTGTGCATATTACTAGGCTTTCATGCAATGATGTCTTGTTGCATGTGTCTAGGAAACTGGGCTGTGCTTCATACTTCCAACCCGACTTTGATTCTGCAGCACTGTGTCACCTGGTGCACGAGGGTCTGGCTAAGAGCACTGCCCTGGATGGGGATGTGACAGAGAATCACAGAAAATCTTGCTTTTTCTTCATTACAGATGAACAGGTGTGGCCCTCATACATAAATGAGAGAGAATGGGAGTGACTGCCTGGTCTGGTTCTCCCACAGCATCCTTGGAAACTTTTCCAGGCTCAGGAGGCCTGAGAAAAGCAATGTGTTCTGCAGAGGTTTAACACTGCAGCTCACTTTTGCCCAGTCATTTGTGACTTTACTCTCATCAGCCACTCTATTCCTCCTGTGTTCCTCACACAGCCTGGCCAAAGCAATCAGGACACCCCACTCCCTATCTTTATGGCTGTGTTATCTTGCACCTGCAATCTATCTTAACTCCCAACAAACTTGTACTCTTGTCCTCTCTTAGCAGAAAATGTTGGTGAACTGGTGAAGGGCAGAAAAAGGGTTGTTTGGTGGAGGAACTGTTAGTGCTGTAAGGAAGCACCTGGGGAGTCTACCATGACTTTCAAGGGTCTAGCATTTAAATGCACAGAGTATAAGCAGGAGGCAATGCAAGCACGGTGTGCAGAAGCAACAGACATCATACCAATCACCAGAAAGGCAGGTCAGAGGACAATAAGGCATCCCCAGGGAAGTCCCCTCCCTTTGCTTTACTGAAACCCAGAGTCACACTGAGCTGCTTGGCACAAAAGCTCAACTACGTATCAAAATGCACAATTACCCACATTCTGAGTACCAACTGGCATTTGCAACATCTTTTCATGATAGTCTATTTGAAGGACAGAGTATTAACATTTGTATCTCAACCCGTCAACATTTAGAACAAATGAAAACAGCAAAATGTGTATCTGGCTGTCACTGATTTTTATGTTTGCATTCTTCTTCTGCAGCCCTTAATTCCCTGCTAACCTAAATATTTATACCTGTATTACAAAGACCATTTTAGTAGATATTTACCACTCCAAAGCAGAGGATGTTACATTTTCAATCAATCACATTGGAAGAACATTATATATCAACAAAGTATCAGTTCAATTAGATAAAGTAACTAAAACTAAAGTACAAATCTCAGAGCAGTACCTGATCAACCAACATAAATGCTCATCGGTTTAGTTATTAAAATAATGCTTCTTTACTAACACTAAGATACCCTTCACTTTATTCCTTCTCATTCATTAATCCTCAGATATCACTTGTGAAGTAGTAAATAGAATACACCTGCCCAAAAAGACATCTAGAATATATTCTTTTGCTATTTTCATTGTGCGCCCTTTCTAGCATTAAAAAAAAAATAAAATCTTGTGCTCTTACCTTTTGGAAGGAGTGTCTTGGCTAGAGATTTTAAAAAATACAGGAAGGAACAAGGTGACTCATTACCACTGAAGGAGGAGGAGCAATTCTGCACTACCAGGAAAATGATAAGAAATGTCTTTCACCTGTTGGTAAAAAAATAAAATCAAGGAGTCTAGTGTGAGATATTAGGTAAATATAAGAAACATATTTTCTGTGTGTGTTGGGTGTCTGCGGCCAGGTTTTGGTAGCAGGGGGTCTGCAAAGGTGGCCTCTGTGGTAAAAAGTGAGGGGCTGCTTCCATGTGGGGCGCAGCTGATTCAAGCCAGCTGCAAAATGGGCCAACCCCAGGTGGAAGCTGAGTCAATCTGTGAAGCTGGTGGCACCTCTGAGAAGACATGTTTATGATAGGGCAAAATGCAGCACAACAGTAAGGAAAAAATGTGAGAGAATCAACCCTGCCGCCACCAAAGTCGGACAAGGAAGAAAGGGAGGAGGTGCTCCAGCTGCCAGAGCAGAAGTTCACCTGCAGCCTCTGGGGAGGACCACAGTGGAGAAGGTACCCACACTGCAGCACCTCAAGGTCCCTATATTGCAGCACGTGGGAATTCCCTGCAGGAAAGGGCAGCCCGTGGAGAGCCCATGTGGTAGCAAGTTTATCCTGAAAGACCACAGCCCACAGAGAGCCCATGCTGGAGCAGGGGAAAAGTGTGAGGAGGAAGGTCTGGCAGAGAGGAACTGTTACAGACTGACCATGACTCCCCATTCTCCAACCCCCTGCACCACTCACGGGTGGGGGGAGGTAGAGGAGTTGGAGGTAAAGGAGTGAAGTTGACCCTGGGAAGTAGGAGCACGGGGGAAGGTGTTTTAGATTTTGTGTCCGTTTCAATGTGCCCTGGTGGCCAAGAAGGCCAATGGTCTCCTGAGGTGCATTAAAAAGAGCGTGACCAGCAGGTGGAGAGAGGTCATCCTNCAAAGTCGGACAAGGAAGAAAGGGAGGAGGTGCTCCAGCTGCCAGAGCAGAAGTTCACCTGCAGCCTCTGGGGAGGACCACAGTGGAGAAGGTACCCACACTGCAGCACCTCAAGGTCCCTATATTGCAGCACGTGGGAATTCCCTGCAGGAAAGGGCAGCCCGTGGAGAGCCCATGTGGTAGCAAGTTTATCCTGAAAGACCACAGCCCACAGAGAGCCCATGCTGGAGCAGGGGAAAAGTGTGAGGAGGAAGGTCTGGCAGAGAGGAACTGTTACAGACTGACCATGACTCCCCATTCTCCAACCCCCTGCACCACTCACGGGTGGGGGGAGGTAGAGGAGTTGGAGGTAAAGGAGTGAAGTTGACCCTGGGAAGTAGGAGCACGGGGGAAGGTGTTTTAGATTTTGTGTCCGTTTCAATGTGCCCTGGTGGCCAAGAAGGCCAATGGTCTCCTGAGGTGCATTAAAAAGAGCGTGACCAGCAGGTGGAGAGAGGTCATCCTCCCCCTCTACTCTGCCCTGGTGAGGCTACATCTGGAGCACTGTGTCCAGTTCTGGGCTCCATAGGTCAAGAAAGTCAAGGAGCTATTGGAGAGAATCCAGCAGAGGGCTATGAAGATAATCAAGGGACTGCAGCGCCCTCTGGTGAGGAAAGGCCGAGACACCTGGCTCTGTTTAGCCTGGAGAAGAGAAGACTGAGAGGGGATCTCATCGATGCTTATCAATATCTAAAGGGCGGGTGTCAAGAGGATGGGGCCAGACTCTTTTCAGTGGTGCACAGCAACAGGACAAGGGGAAATGGGCACAAACTGGCACACAGGTAATTCCGTCTCAACATGAAGAAAGAGGCCGAAAGAGTTGGGGCTGTTCAGCCTGGAGAAGAGAAGGCTCCAGGGAGATCTTATTGTGGCCTTCCAGTACCTAAAGGGGCTACAAGAGAGCTGGGGAAGGACTTTTTACAAGGGCATGTAGTGACAGGACAAGGGGGAATGGCTTCAGACTGGAAGAGGGCAGGTTTAGATTGAACATGAGGAAGAAATTTTTCACTTTGAAGGTGGTGAGGCACTGGAAGAGGTTGCCCCGAGAGGTTGTTGAGGCCCCATCCCTGGAGGTGTTCAAGGCCAGGCTGGACGTGGTCTTGGGCAGCCTGGTCTGGTGGGAGGTGTCCCTGCCTAAGGCAGGGGGGTTGGAACTCAATGATCTTCAAGGTCCTTTCCAACCTAAACCATTCTATGATTCTTTACTTTGAGGGTGCCAGAGCACTGGAACAGGTTGCCCAGAGAGTGTGCAGAGTCTCCTTCTCTGGAGATATTAAAAAAAACACCTGGATGTGTTCCTGTGCAACCTGCTGTAGGTGAACCAGCTCTGGCAGGGGGGTTGGACTAGATGATCTCTGAATGTCCGTTCCAACCCCAACCATTCTGTGATTCTAACTAGCAGTAAATTAAATTAATTTTCCCCAAATTGAGTCTGTTTTTCTCATGGTGGTATCAGACTTGACCACCTGGAGCAAGACTCTGAAGGGATGAAAAAGACCAGGAGGCGGATTCTTCCATGGACTTTTGAGACTTCTTTGACTTGCAATTGTGTAAAGTGCCATGCACAGTGGGAAGCACCCTGTTACTGTTTTCCATGAGTCTGCTCCATGCCATCCATCCTGATAAGGAGCTTGTGGGTTATAACAGTTTTGATACATGCTACAGGCTGCCCTTTTCTCATAATCAGATGTCTGGTCTTCCCAACCATGCAAAAGTTTGCCTACATCCTGCCATCACACTGGTAATGATGTGGTATGTGATGGATTAAAAACACTCTGCATTCACTAAGCTCCTTTCCCTGTTTAAATCTGTTCATTATCTATCTGTTTGTGGACCAACCTTATGCCTGATGCACCAGAAGGAAACACATCCACTGGACACATCCATCCCACTGGGCAGGCTCCTTGCTGCCCCACTCCAGAGGATGAACACACTGCAAAATCAGGATGCATTGGGCAAAGTTGGGCACCTTAAGGTGACCAACTCACCTGGAGATTTCTACTGGACATACACTTACACTGAATAAAGCCTAAGTTGAGGGCACCTAAACTGAAGCAACTCTGTACCACTCTACATTCTGAACAGTATCCCTTCAGGTGTACAACAACTCCTTTTGGTCTTCTGAGAGGTTCGTAACTGTTCTGCTGTCACTCCTTCCTACTCACACTTCTCTTCTACTCCAGCATGGATCGTCTCCATGGGCTACAGTCCTTCAGGATCAATCTGCTAAAACAGGGCTCCTCCATGGGCTGCAGTCCCTCTCACAAGAACCCACTTCAGGGTAGGATCTCCATGGGCTGCAGTCCTTCAGGCTAACCCTGCTCCACCATGGGCTCTCCATGGACCTCAGCTCCTTCAGGGCATATGTACATGCTCCAGGGTTAGGTTTTCCATGGGATGCAGTGTGATGTCTCCAGAGACTGCAAGGAAATGCCTGCTCCATCACAGCTTCTTCCAAAAATTCCATGGGCTGAAGGGGAGTCTCTGCTGTGGAGCCCACAACTCTCTTCTCATAGAGGCCACCCCTGCAGCTTCCCCACCTCCAGCTAACAAAACTTTGCCATGTAAACCCAAAACCATTTCTAACTGGAATTTGACCATTTTGACACAAACAACTCTGAATATTTTGGACAGCAAATAGTTTAGAGACTGAAAAATGATTTACTCTTCCCTCAGCCTGTCAAAGTTTAACCAAGGTGGGTGTGAAAACAGGAAATAAAATGAAAAGAAAGTGCAGATGGTATGAAGATTAGTTTACATACAGTTTATTATAAAGTTGTTGTGTAATGGTTTCATGTTTGATGAGAACTTCAGGCATTCAGTTATATGTTTTTTCTCCATGGCAGTTTTTTTCCTCAGACTTTTTCCACAGACGCTTAACTTAGCTCCTTTCAGTTCATCAGGTCTCTAAACCAGCTTGAGTCGATGTTGGGAACATATGAAACTCAAAGTAAAGCACGATAGGTTTCATTTAGAACCAGCTTTGAATGTTACTTCTGCCAAGTCCTACTGGCAGCAAAAGGGGTGAGGTTCAAATTCAAGGTGGATAGCAGTCCAACAAAACCCTCTGCTTTAACCTCCACTGGGAAAGTTATATTACACTTTTAGGCACTCGAAGAACAGAACACACTTTTGACAATTGGTGTTAAAATGTAAAGAGAGACACAGAAATGTAGCAGCTTAGAAGGGGGAGCCATAACTCCTTTTTTAGCAGTACCAGCACAACAACTGATAATCTCTCCCTGGGGAGGCAACTACTGGACCACGGGGTTGCTACCTCCATCCCGCTGTCACAAGTGCTCAAGGCTGTATTAATGAGGAGTGAAAAATACATTCAAATGGGGAAAAATTATCCTTGTCACCAAACCATGTTCTAATTAAAGAGACAACAGAGAACGTCTCTACAAGGGCAAAGGTTAGATTCCTTAATAATCATAATTATTTAAATGGTTTAACTAAATAGTCAAACGCTTCTGATGTTCCGTTTTTACTTCAAGCATTGATTTTCTTCATAACCATTCCTCTTGGATCACTCAGAAAGAACAATTAAGAAAATTTTCTCTTTATCTTGCTCTTACTTACAAGAGTGCATTTTATTTTGATGTTTTATAAACATCTTGGAATTGACACAGAGCTTTGAGAATATTCTCCACTGAAAAGCAATCATTAGACGTTTTCTCTGTTCTCTAAGTTGAGAACAGATAATATTAAAAAGTTCTTTTGCTTCAAAGTACTTTTTTTTTCTTTTTTGAGATACTTTAATTTTCTCTCATTACTTCTCCCCTTTTTTCAATTTTCCTGTTTTGTTCCCCAGTCCTACTCACTTTATTTTATAATTGCTGATGTCCTAAGCCATTCTAGTCTCGCCTCCTCTCACCATGACCTCTTGGCAGAGAACTTTGATTCTACAACCCATTTGATTTGAAAGCATTTGAAAACCCCCTTTGAACCCATTTGATTTGAAAGTTTCCTTTTACATTGTCTCCAAAGGGACAGGGATTGAGACGGGGTGGATAAGAAGCGTGAGTGAACCTTCCCTTTTGGATAGAAATGGGTAAAACATTTCTGTGGGTTCCTTTCCAAGCCTTAGAGGCATTCTTACCATGATGCCCATTTGCTCTGGTTCATAAAAGTTCACCCGTCCTTTGTCCAGGTCCAGAAACACACCGATCACTGAATAACTCGTCTGCTGCTTTGCAATCTTGCGGTCTCCTTCACTAGAGAAAATCTCTCCCTGGGACATGTGCAGAGCCCAGTAGTCCTCCCCAGGAAGGGTCCCTCCCTCCTCCTGTCTCCCTTTCTCCCTCACCACCCCCACCACCCAGTCCTGCTGCTGGCGCACTTCCACCTCCCAGTAGTGTTTCCCAGCTGCAAACCCTTCCTTCCCCACCAGGACAGAGACTGTGGAGGCAGTGTTTGGGCCAGCAGGTTCGGACGCGTTGCTCTCCACATCTGGAAGCCTGGGCACCTGCAGCTCCAGGACTCGGCAGTCAGGATTCACAGTAATGGCAACTGGAAGGGAAAACGAGAATCATCCGATGAGCGGTGTTGCTCAGGGACCTCTCTCTACACGGGGCTATGGGTCGAAGCATTAGAGGGTCTGAGTGGTCCTGGTGCCATAGAAAAAAGAATTTAAACATTCCTCAGAACAGGGCATACAGCCATGTGCCCAGAGGCACCTTGGAGCTCTCACAGCCATGTCCTCTTTCAGGGTGAAAGTCCACATGCTTTACCATAAATTTCTCTTTCTCTTTTCCATACAGCCCTCCATCGTCTCCAGAGTTGTGTCCACACCCTACCCCAGATTTTGACACTCTTCAACAACTCATTTTTCAGTTTTCCCAGCAGCCATATCCCAGCCTCATCTCGTGTTAACCAAGGCAGGTGTATTCCTGAGACTCCAGCTCAGTCATTGTATCTCTGATATCATGGCATTTTCATTTCAGGGTAACTTGGACGGATGGCTGCTGAATTTTCAAACCCTTCCTCCTGCCAGCTTACCTGCATGGCTTCTGGCTTCCCAGAAATCTACAGAAAGAAAATGGACATTAGAATCATAGAATCATAGAATGGTTTAGGTTGGAAGGGACCTCGAAGATCATCGAGTTCCAACCCCCCTGCTATAGGCAGGGACACCTCCCACCAGACCAGGTTGCCCAAGGCCACGTCCAGCCTGGCCTTGAACACCTCCAGGGATGGAGCAGCCACAACATCTCGGGGCAACCTGCGCCAGTGCCTCACCACCCTCACAGTGAAAAATTTCTTCCTAATATCTAATCTAAATCTACTTTCTTCCAGCTTGAAGACATTCCCCCTTGTCCTATTACTACACGTCCTTGTAAAAAGTCCTTCCCCAGCTCTCCTGTAGCCCCTTTAGGTACTGGAAGGCCGCAATAAGGTCTCCCCAGAGCCTTCTCTTCTCCAGGCTGAACAGCCCCAACTCTTTCAGCCTCTCCTCATAGGAGAGGTGCTCCAGCTCTCAGATCATCTTTGTGGCCCTCCTCTGGACCCGCTCCAACAGGTCCCTGTCTTTCCTGTGTTGGGGACTCCAGAGCTGGATGCAGTACTCCAGGTGGGGTCTCACGAGAGTGGAGTAGAGGGGCAGAATCACCTCCCTCGCCCTGCTGGCCACACTTCTTTTGATGCAGCCCAGGATGCGGTTGGCCTTCTGGGCTGCGATCGCACATTGCTGGCTCATGTTGAGTTTCTTGTCAATCAACACCCCCAGGTCCTTCTCCTCAGGGCTGCTCTCCAGCCATTCCCTGCCCAGCCTGTATTTGGGCTTGGGATTGCCCCGACCCAGATGTAAGACCTTGCACTTGGCCTTGTTGAACTACTGTATTATGTCTTTATAGGGCAGTTAGATACTTCTCAGACTGAGAAGACTTAATGTGCAGTTAGAATCATAGAATGGTTTAGGTTGGAGGGGACCTTAAAGATCATCTCGTTTCAACCCCCCTGCCATGGGAAGGGACATCTCCCACTAGACCAGGTTGCTCAGAGCCCCATCCAACCTGGCCTTGAACACCTCCGGGGATTTTCCTGTCATCACTCTGATTCTGCATCAGTATTGGCCTTTCTCCTCTTAACCCACTGGTACTAGCATTCTGCATAATCACTAGTATTTTTAAACTACTTACCCAGCTCTAATTTCAGTCGACCTGAAAGGGAAAGATATTCCAGTTACTAACATTTTTTTGCTTTTCCTTTTTTGTTCCAGTTTTTCAAAATGTGACAACCCCCAAGCATGGAATAAGAGACTATTCCTCTCCGTAGGTTGATATTTCACTATATTACTTGGTTTCAAATCTAGGGATAATATAGACATACTAACCTGAAGACTTGTCTTATTGCTTCTGAACTTGACAAGAATGTCAGGTTTACATAAAAAGTGTTTTCTTACCAAAGCGTTTTTTCAGTTTTGACTTTGCTGAAAAGGAATAGCATAAATGAGTGATGTAAAAACTTAATGCAAAAATGAAAAAATCATTTCTGGAAAAGACATTAGAATTACATCACCAGTTGTTCCTTATGTGAACACTGTGCACACTTATGTGGGACATTTCTGTCATTAAATTTGCAGGGTAAAAGCAGTTATAATTTTTTCTTAGTAATGTGAGAAGAGTGGAAGGAGAGAATGAGAAAGCTGAGCTGAGACTTTTGGCTCTGTGAAATTTGCAGTTGTGTCCAGGTGAAATGTGGTGCTTAGGGACATGATACAGTGGTGGATTTGGTAGTGCCAGGTTAACGGTTGGACTTGATGATCTTAAAGTTCTTTTCCAACCTAAATGATTCTACAAAACCACAAGGGAGAGAAGAAACCTAAGGCAGAGTCCTGAGAGATGTAAATGGACCATCATCAGGGTCTAAGGCACAATGCATCCTGCATATGTGGGTAGAGAAGTAAATATCATTGTCCTCTTTGCCGCGTAATCACCTCTAATAATATTCCTGAGAAGTCTTTTAAAATAAGAGTAAGCTAATTATACAGAGTAGCTTATTTTCACTGAGGCTCATTTCATTCTCAAAGCATATTTTAAGAAATTGAGATGTACCTGCTCGATGTTTGGTTTTCTCTCCCTCTGAAAATTCAGCACATAGAATAAAAGAAATAATATTAATGGAGTACTTATTATATACAAACTTGAAGTTAAAAGTTACTTAGTGGACTTTTGCACTGCATTCCATAAAGCCTTAAACTTGTGTCACTTGTGGGAAACACATCATTCCAAAACAATTAGTTTGTTTTACAGCTAAGCACACACACAAAAAATCTACAATACTTAAAGCCTTTCTTTTCTAGGAAAAAAAAAAAAAGAAAAGTAGATAAACCATGCCTGGAGTTTTTCACATGAAAATTATTCAATCCAGCTGAGCCTCACATTCCATTTTAAGTGCTTAACTGCATTAAACAGTGCCATCAAACCCAGTAATCAGACCAGACCACATAAGCAAACCAACACAGAAAAAAAATGAAGTGGGCATAATTTTAACACAAAGACAATTAGATACAATGGACAACAAAAGCATCTTACCTAACGTTGACTCCAGTTGGTTTTTTTCTGGAAAAGTCAGTACAGAAATTTCAGTGTAAACTCTTTGATAGAGTGGCTTAACGCACTCAACAACACCAGTACACAAACCCCATCACCATCTAGCAAGCACATCCTTGGATTACGCTCTCAACTGCTTTGACTTAAATACGTGTAAATCCAATCTACAATTTAACCCATGAATGTATCACAGTATTTCAAGTTTATTATATTTAGATATATCATTATGTTATTATTTAAAACCTCATTAAGCAGGGTGGGAAAAAGATTTAGATGTATTGTGGGTAGAGGTCTTCTTTCAAAGCCTGTTTAGATCATGCCTGAACTGACCACATTTAAGAGGGACATTCCGATGCAGAGGCACACAGGGCATTTGAGGTGCCCTGGGGTACCCCAAGTGCCATGCAGGCGTCTCTCTAAAAGATCTCTGGTTTCCTATAGAAGCTCCGTTAGTTCAAACTGTATCTGTCAGGTACAATCAAAGATAAATGAGGTATCTGCTTCCTTCCAGGGTGGCAGCTAGGAGATAAGTGGCATGACCAAGAACATCACAAATGCTCCAAGGCACCTGTATGTACATAAGTGGACTGAGCCGTAGGCATCCAAGCTCCCAGTGGAGATCCATGAATAAATTTCACAGGGTTTACAGGGCCACTCAGCTGGCTAAAGATAGGTCTGGATACACTTGAAATAGGCAGAGGAGTGTTAACCAGCAAGGGAAGGAGTGCTAGAAGCTCACTAAGAGTTTTCCATCCAACAGCAGGGATTTGGTTTGAGTTTTCAGAAAGGTCACCGCTGGCCCATGTTACTGCCTTGTAAACACCTGGGGTCTTCACTAGAGAACAGACATCATGTGGGGTATGATGTGTGGTTGTCACCATCTCTTTAATATTGAAAAGGGCTGCCACTCCTGTAATTACTTCATTGATACTCAACATTCAAATATTGTCTCCCTGAATTTACATCTCTGAGATCTCTGAGCATCTTAGCATCATTTCCAATGCAAAGGACTTTTACCTTCTTCTATTTCCATCTTCTCTTTTACTGAAAAAGAAAGAAAATGAATCATAATATTCTTGTATACTTCCCTTGTCATACAACAGCACACTATATGTATAAACAGAAATAAGTAGGATTAGAACTTTAATTTAATTTAGCCTAATAAACTACCCAAGGTTTCCTGTTAGTCCAAAGGATTAATGTTTTTTATACCAAGACGTGTCTCATTTCTAATGGAGTTCACAAAAAATGAGGCAGCATTCTGAGACACCCAGTCCTTCCTAGGCGAGTCTTGGCCCAACCACAGCCTAGCTGAGGTTCAGAGACCAAGAATAAATCCCTTCTGGCCCCGTGGACTTGTGTGTCCTCAACGGCCAAACCTGGTCAGGGAACAGAACTACATGTGCTTCAGGGAATCAAATTACTCATGCCATGCAGTTGTCCCTGCTATGGTTATGGCATGGGGCAATTGGTACTCTCCCAAACAATAAGCAGGTGTCATCTAGGTGACATCATGAGCTGAGGGCCACTGCCAATAGATGGTTTGATTGTGCATACTCAGTCCTGGTGAGGAGGAAAACAGCACAATCCACGAGCTATGTCATGTCCCCTCACCCCATGCAGTGGTGTTGGACCTGATGATCTTTAAAAGTCCCTTCAAACCCAAACCATTCTATGATTCCATGCCAACTGGTCCATTGTATTTTCAAGAACAGACATAGATGGTGAGTACCAAACAGATGTATCAAAATATTAAGTTGCTTTCAGAGTCTTGAGATGGGCTTGGGTTGGATCTTTTAATTTCTAATGGCTGTTTGGTCAATTTATTTAGTTCTTCCTCTTGTAAAGAATCTGAGGAATGCTTCTGACCAATTAATTAGCTCTTGGACAATCACAAAGCTTGACTATGTGTGACAGTCAGCATATAGTCATGACTGGAGTTTAATGAAAGAAGGAAACTGTTTATAAAGCACATATGAAACAAACTCATACAGGAACGTATTATACTGTGCAGTGCAAAAATGAAATTAAAAACTACAAAACATTTGGATGCAACTACAACTGCTAATTAGGTCTGTAAATTTAATATAAATGAACTTTCCAACTAACAAATTGTCACAGTCATATTTGTCTTCCTCATTACTTACCTGAGCTAACGGTTTTCTTGTGACTACCTGGTTAAAACAAGAGAAAAAAAAACTTTTTTTGCATGTTTTTGTAGAGTAATACCGACAGAAATCAGCTCTCTGATTTGTCATTTAGGCTCTAGTGTCACTGGCAATGCTGAATTGTCTCCCCAATGATTATAGATAGGAAACTACAGACATAGCTTAGTCTCTTGTCAGACATAAGCTGTTTGAGGTAAGGACATGCAATTTGTGTTCCTCCTTGTTCAGAATATATACTTCCCCCCACCCCCCTTTTTTTGTTCCATTTCCTGAATTTGGTCATTAAACAATCACTGGTGATTTTGCTTGTGAGCTTTTATTAGTCATGGATTTGAATATGAACTGTTGTGGTATTTCTAGATGTTGACAGAGATAACATACAAAGAAATACTTACTTCTCAGCTTAGAAAATACAGTGGAAATTAGGACCATGCTAAGACATAAAATTACCAGGAAGATAATCAGCCATTTTGATATGTAGGGAAAGAAAATATCTGTAAAAATGACCAAAAGGAGTTATATTCTGTTAACAATTAAACATAAAGACAATTAAAACCTAGGATGCAGCCAATACACTTGAGGACATGGTGAATTTGTATTTCACTTGTATTTTGTTAGTAATGTTGCTGAAGAAGAGATCTAGCCCTCCCCAGCAGGACTAATCCAGGGAGACTCTTTCCCTGGGTCTCAGATTCAGAATTATGAAAAAGGTGTCTGAGATGGGTAGACAGGTTTCCAGTTTATGTGTCACAAAGGGACAGCAATACTGGCTCTCAGCTTTTTTCACGGACGTGTTACATTTCATACTAAACTGAGCAGGTGATGGAACGAAGGAAGAAACCATCACCACTGGGCAAAAAAGACATGTTTACTCTTGTTTAATTTGGTTCAATGAATATCCGATTCATCCTGCTGTGTATAATGCATACACCGAGAAGGAGAATAAGGTTTGAAATGTTCCCCACATTGGCTGTTTCCTATTTTCTCTTTCCAGGTACCCCCACACTCAGTGTTCTGGGATTTCTTGATACCGTCCTGAAAGGGCCTTTCCTCCCACACTTCTTCAAGAGCTTTACATTGCACTCTAGTTCCCATTCCAGACCCAGACTTTGGCTTTGTGGTGCTGAAGTTCTTCTTGGGGTCCAGGCCTATGAGTCTTGCTTCAGACTACCTGATGCACATCTATATACCCAGCAAACAGAAACGTGTAGAGTTCTACAGAGTACTGGGAGGCATGACATTATCCACACCGCGATTACACAGTCATGCATATATTAAAAAAAGAGGGAAGATAAGAACATAGACTAAAACCATTTGTGAGATGTTGAAATTATCACTTTGGCTCTTGTGACCATAACTATTATTTTCAGCTATACTCTGTGAACCTGTTTCTGGATAATGGAAGCTTTTAGACTGCTCAACTAAGGAAATATGTCATGTTTGTATGTGCACACAGCTGTATTCTTAATCCATTTTCATTCAGCTCCAGCAAACTGACTGCCTTAAATTTGAAGAAGGGAACACAGAAAGTCTTGATACTACCTGGCCCCTTCTTAAACAGAGAAACAGATTCACTAGGTGCTGTCGAAGGCTGCACAGCCAACTAGAAATAAAGGTGGAAGAAGACTGCAGCTCTCATGAACTTTTTTCCAACACCGATTCTGGGAGCACATCTTCAGGCCAGCTCATAACACAAAAATGGGACCCATGACATTTAGACTGTCTTTTTAATCTTACAAGCAGGTGACTACAGAGCTTACCCACCTGAGATCAGCACTCGAGACTCGCTCGTTGTATTTAGCAGGTTGTTCACTATTCTGCAAGATACTTCCATGTCAGAGCCTGGTTTTAAGTTCATGGAAGTTACAACTCTGTATAAGCCTGCAGGCATCATTGTCATCTTTGTGGTCGATAGTTCCTTCCGGACCCGTCCTTGGCCATCCAGCCAAACCACCTCAGGTTTGGGAAACCATCCAGCTGCATGGCAGGTGAGGCCAATGTCCTGCTTCACATGGCTCCTCAGGAAAATGGAAGGGACACCACCTTTTGCTAAGAAAAAGCATACGTATTCTCCATTTCAACCAGTACCAAGAACAGGAAACTGTCTGGTTTGTCTTGAATTCAATGCTTCTTTATATCTGTATGTATTTGTATGGAAGTGCACAGAAAGACTTTTCTGAATTTAAACTGTGACAGAGACTTGGGCCCTGAAGTGTCTTAATGGTCAACAGTTTGGAGTTTATCAGGTTGGGAATAAGAAACAACTAAATGGAGATCGCAGCAAACAGAGCTAGCTGGGGATGGCAATTCTGGAATGAAGTTGCCAATGGAATTTCCTAGAATCTTGTAAATAAAGAACAAAAATATTCCATATAATTATGACAATTAGCAGATTACAGGAAGCCTATGAACAACTAGTGCAATCTATCCATGAAAACAGAATGTATTAGTGTCTCAGGCTAATAATTTCAGATAAACCCTTTACAGATGTACTGTACAGATGTACAGATGTACTGTAATGGTACAGATCCAGTCTACAATTAAAAAAAAAATGTATTGTTTATACTCCGGATCTCAGAAAACTAATTTACACTGTTACTTAGATGTTAAACCCTTGTTTTACTTGGAGTTTTAAAGCTAAGAAGGCATCTTCAGAAGAATCTGGCTGCAATATGAGGTGCCACAATACCTGTTGAGTGGAAATTAGTTAGGGAAAGCGTGGAGGAACACATGTCCACTTCCAAGGCCACCACATAAACTGAAGCTACCTATGAAGATGGTATCTATTAACATACTGAAATAGAAATAAGAGCAACGAGGGCCTACCCACCACTTTGTTCTCCTGCTGTGGGTAAGCAGCAAGGTGAGCAGTGAGGTATTGGGGTGGGACCAATTGATTATGCTGACCATTGAGCAACTCTGGACAATCAGCTCAGTAATGGTTGATTGCACAGTAGAAATCTAAATTTAACTTTGCTTTGACCAGCTGAATACTTGCAGGGTTCCCTGAACTTTTTGACTGGGCTTTCACATAAAGCTGCATGTGTTCAGGTACCTAAACGAAGGTATCTCAAACTAGAACTAAAACTTACCTCAAATATTGGTTATAGCCATTAATTTAGAGAAAACTAACTCAAATCAAGCACATCCCCCCATGAAGACATTTTATGCGTCAAATTGTATTAAATTTATATTATAGTTCCCTCACTCAGTGATGGATATACATGTTGCTGTTCAGTTCCATCATTGAATAGAAAGAGAGAAAATTGCCACTGACCTGCCACTTGCAGTTCAATCAACACATCATGGTACGTGTCATTGAAAGAGACCACGCAAGTGTATGATCCTTTGTCAGAGCTCCTGACGTTCTTCAAGTGTAGAGACATGTTGCCAGCTCTAAATTCACTGTGGAAGAATTCTGTTCTGCCTTGGTATCTCTCATCTTGTTTCTCCTTTTTATTTTTTCCATCGTATCTGCTTACAGTTATTTTTTGAGACTGTTTGTGAAATATCCACTGGACAGAGAATTCCTCAGGAAAGTTATCTGCTGCCACGTGGCAAGGCAGAACGACCCCTTCTCCAATGACAGCAATGATGGAACTACTAGGAGGAGAGCTAAAAAATTGACCTGTGTGAAGATAAAATGGCAGCTGTTTCTGTTTGTCTATATCACAGTTTTTGTGGCACTACATCAGGCAATCAGTAGAACCAATATCACTGTCAACAGGAGAGGAATCCAGAAGAAAATGAAAAAAATAGCATGGCAGTTTACTTAGATGAGTAATGTTCACATTATGTGAGGTCCATGGAGTTTATCCTTCAGTACTCTGAATATTAACTTAAGCAAGTTCATTGCCATTAAGTGATGCCTACTGAGAAATCATAGAAAATGGGTGAACGCTGAGAAGTCTGCAGCAGGTCAAATATAGGATGCAGGATCTATCTATCAAAAAAGTAAAGGTGGGATTCGATTGCCCAAATGCTGCTACCTAGTGTCATTTGTAATGTCGTAGGGTCCATAAGATATACCTGTGATGCTGACAGATGTGGCATATGACCTGCAGCAGATCTGTAATCACGTGAAGGAGCAGCTGTAGTACAGACCAGAATGCAGCAGTGCCTAGAAGGACACTAGACAGTTACATGTTGGCACCTGAATCACATGTACAATGATTTTGTCATCTACATTTGAGCTAGATGTCCTAGGTTCCCTTTGCAAGGAATGGGGAGAAACGGGCAGCTTCAGAGTTCAGCCTTTGTTAAAAGGTCAATGACTCTCTCTTCCAGAACTTTTCTTTGAACGGTGAAGTTGTGGGTTACTATATTGAAGTTAAATGTGCAGATTTCATATTTCTGAAGACACATGAGATGAATCCCACCCACAATATATCTCTTAGAAAGTGAGAAAAAGGGAAACCCGGGACATTTTATAGCAGTCATTCTCATTTCAATTCTAAGGAAGAAAGCAGAATGGAAGAAAGGCTTTTTGAAATAACAAAATAAATAGCAACCAATGTGGATTTGCAAAGAATTCATATCACAGTAATTTGACTTTATTCCATAGCAAGTTAAAAATCTACCAAGGAAATATATCCAATATCTATCCAGTAACAGTAATATTACTTCCTATGCTGTATGGTATTGTGCCTGATGAAGCCTGAAGAACCCCAGTCTATGCTGATCTTCTATCACATCTGCTAGCTCCATGTAACAGGAAATCTCAGATACACTGAAGCATTTACAATGGCACTAAGTGTCTGTGGCTGTGCACCTGAATACCTCACAGAAAGTGGCCTTATGGTCCAGAACTGGGAACCTAAAAAGAGATGTCCAGGATTCCAAATCATCAAGAGGACTAAAAGCAAAACTTCCCTCTGAATAAACTGAGAGAGAGAATTGCAACTGACCTGCCACTTCCAGTTCAATCATTGACTTGACTACATTCCTGCTATAGTCAAGAGAGATCTGGCCAATAGTTGGTTCAGTTCATTCTACAGCAGGCAGTGAATCTGGTCATTGGGTAGGATACAGTTCCTTGAACATCCATCTTTGATGCCCTGAGGTACTCTAGACACCGGCTATGAGATGCGTCTGTTCTATTTTGGAACATCAAGAAGTAAGAAGACGACCATACAGTATCTAAAAGACCAGTAGATGCCAATGCATGAACAACTGAATCTTAGTCTAGACGCTGAGCTTGAGTGAAGACAGCTGCTTCTAGGAAGCTAACGTAGGCAGCTAAGTCTGCGAGCCAAATCTAAAACCTTGGGCACAATTCAGTTGGCTACACCTAGCTGTCTAGTCCTGACTTAGCCTGGAACTTCCCAGCTGGAAGGGAAGTCTAGAGGGTCATACGTTTCTGCAGCCATATCATACCTTCCAGCCTATGAAGGTGTCTCAGGTACCTTAAAATATATCAGACTGCCCCAGCGCCTTATGTGGTGTTATAATTTGATGTTTTTGTGTCATCCAAGTTTGAAGAAAGGTGTGTACTCATTATTTTTGAGTTTTACATTTCTATGAACCTGGGCAGAAATAAGCTGATTTATTAAAATATATTCAAAAGAGAACTATCTTTACCTGTAATGAGGCATGATCTGCATTGAAAAGTCAGTATGTGGATAGCTGTCAGCCACCAAAAGGGGGAACCCATCAATAACCAGGCTTCCTAATCATCCACAGGACCAAAAGCAAAGCTTCCAGATGCAATTCCTGTGTGACTCCTTCAGTCTCTTCACATATTCAATGCAAAACAACAAGCATAATTGCAGAGATAAATTAATGGGGAAAAATAGTAATGAATTTACAGATAATGGGTTGATGCTGTCAAGGGCAAAGAGGATTGCAGGACATCCTTTCTTTCCTCATCTCCCTGCCAAATTCACCTACGCAAATGTTGCAAGAGAAATATACTTTTCCAGAATATCTTTATTACATTCACTGGCAATTTTTTACTTTCAGTGAAGAGTTTAAAGCATTTCATCTTGTCTTTTGGTATTAGCAGGATACTATATTTTTCTTTTCCTTTCTTATAGTAAAAAAAAACCCCAAAACCTCATAAGTAAATTCTGGGAGCAATGTCACTATATTGATCTCCCTGTTGACTTACATCAACATTTTAAAGAGAAACTTGTGATGTAACAATGAGCATTTTAAAGAGGAACTTGTAATTTAACAAACGTGACTCTCCCCAACTTCCTCTCAAGATCTTTGCTTTTGACTCACTGCTGAACTAATCTGTACTCTCAATAAAGATACATGACTCAAACTGACTAGTGAGATGAAAGGGCACAACACAACTTAACCATAGATATAACAGCTCCTGATTTTCTCTGATTTTCTGTGCTTTTTCTCACAATCACTGATAAAATCAAGTACTCTCAGAGGGAGGTATTCCCATCCAAAAATGGCAATAATGCATCTACAGCGGGCACGTTCATTCCTGCCAGTGCAACCGATTAAATCCGTATCAGTTAATTCAAGTATCATAGTAAACACAGCGGGTTTTCTTCATGGATTTAGCAAAAGTGTAATTTCTTACCTGAGTAGTAAGAATCTTAAGACTTCTCTATGGGGATATGGTTGTGGCGAACCTTTGTCCTCATATCTTTATTACTACTGAAGCTTGTGATTACATTTTCCACATCCAATCGGGCTAGAGAGGATATGACTGGGTAGCTGCCAAGAATCATATTGCAAGACCAAAACAACTTCTTGCCTCCTAATTCATCTCTCTGTACTCCCAGCTGGAAAAAGGTAGGGAAGTTCCTCCTCATCCTCCTGTACAAAATGGTTCTGTGTTCAACCAGCATTTAGCCAGAAAGCACTGCAGTAAGAGAAGTATGTCATGAACAACTTTGCAGGGTATGTTTTTTCTATCACACACTCAAGTGTTGGTAGTTGGTAGTATTGGTATTTTTTTCCCTATTGTTCTTTTTATGTCCTGTTAAGATCAGAAAATGATTTCAATCAACTTTGCTCTCATTTTTATCCTTCAGTTTTTCTGACTCCTGGCCATCCTGTGAACAAGCATTTAGAGCTCTCAAGAGACTGCTGTCTCTCTTTCTGTATCCAGACTGTACCAAAAATTATTGAAAAAGGGATGTCCCAGAACTTTTATGTGTGGCAGTATAATAGTATGCTTTGTTTTTTGGTTGGTTTTTGTTTGGTTGGGTTTTTTTGTGGGGGGTGTCTTTGGGTGTGTTTTCTGGGCTAGCTGAAATGCTGACTGGGAAAATAAAATAAAAAAAAAAGAAAAAACTAAAATAAAATTAAATAATATAAAATAAAATAAAATAAAATAAAATAAAATAAATAAAAATAAAATACAATAACACCCTAGGAACCTCTATAGGCACATTTGACAGAAGGAGAAACAGTGTCCCCATCACTCAAGGTTGGGGTTTGCTCAATACTCATTTGAACCTACTTTCAAACACCCTCCAAGATAACTAAAGAAAAGAATTTTTTTTTCTCTTTACACCAGGACGTCTGGTAACGATGCATTTGTGTTAAAACCTGCAGTCACATGCAAAGTAGACTTTTGAAAGAGCATCAAGCAAAGCAGTTTTACAAGATGGCCTTTCCAGAGACAAAACTGAAGAAAACACGGAGGAGAGTGCTTGAAAGTGAACCTACTGAATGATGGAGCCTACAATGACATCAAGAACGCAAATTGTGATGCTTTCTCATGTGAATCTTGACATTTCCTAGATGGAGCCATCATTGATGAGGTGAATTCCTCAGGTCCATCTTGCAACCTCATCAGTGATGACCCTGTCCAGAAAATGGGCACACAGAAAGCATCAATTAACTTCTTTAGGGATGCAGGTGGAGGAAGAGTTGTCTCAGATCACCACAGTATCTCAGCTGGAGTCCCCATAACATCTGCATTTGGATGGCACAACCAATGCCCAGGAATGCAATATTCTTCCTGGGGGAGATTTTTAATGACCCAGACCAAAGTCCGTAGACCTTTTAGGCACAACTTCTTGGTTCTGCTGAATTAGATTCAGCTTTGAAGAAAGTAAGGTGGGAATATTTTAGGTCTGGCAAATTCTCCTGGTGTACATGACTTGCATCATGAGAAACAGGACATATGAAAGGAAACCTGTTTAATAGACAGGTTTTAGTCACCTCATTTGTAGATCAGAAAAAAAAGAGATATGCTTCAGAAAGACGTAAGGTGGGAATGTCTGGTGTGCCTGCTAGAATTCGTTTAGCTGAATAGCAGAGAAC
This sequence comes from Anarhynchus alexandrinus, assembly GCA_008711295.1. Lineage (NCBI taxonomy): Eukaryota > Metazoa > Chordata > Aves > Charadriiformes > Charadriidae > Anarhynchus > Anarhynchus alexandrinus. The sequence continues at coordinate 33,257 of VUYV01000639.1, read as the reverse complement.
AAGTTGAAACGGCAATAACGTAAATGCTTCAATATAATAAGTCATTATAGATTCTTGAGAAAATTACCCAGTTTATTCTGACCTCTACTTCTTCTACTGCACTGTCTGTTGTCATTACAAATCATTGGAAAACAAGCTTAAAAATTTACAAATAAAAGAAGATGTCACCACAGCAAGCTCACGCTTGGACTTAGGAGGGACAAGTATTGCCAGCAGGTCTTTTCTGCCTAACTAACATGTGACTTGCTGAGAATATTTTAATATCACTCATCAGAAGCTATCTGACGTAGATAACAAAGGGCTATTTTGGTACCATCCAACATGAGCCTAATCTAGCAGTGCTTCTGAAAAGATGAGCTGTCTGCTTTTGTAAGACAACTCTGGCCGCACACTGGAGGCATAATTAGCAAATAACCAATCCCTTCAGGTAACGTGGCAGTAAGGCAGAACTTTCTTTTTCACAGCAGATGAGTTACTCTTTAGAAAAAAAAAAAGTTACCATTTACAGCTTTTTTCACAGTACATCCAATGAAAGCAATACCTCTTTCTAAGTTCCCATCTCTCTATTGCATAGAGATGGTGTACATGTAACTTTAGAAACATTTTTGGCACATTTTTGAGGACGTCATGTGTGAGGGAACAAATGCAAATAATCAGAAACCTGCAGGTTATGGTCAAAATTTTGATCATGGGAGCCCACCTCTGCGTGTCAAGATTTAGCTTTCCATTAATTTATCAGTATGGTCCTCAATGCCACGTCTGCAGAGAGAGGTGCCTGCGTTTTCAGAGATAATCTTCAAGTGAAAGAAACGTTTTCCTGAGATTGTGAAAGACAGTGGAGTTTGAGTTATGATTCATCTCACGATATGATAAACCACCATATTTGATTAAAGGAATTACAGTCCTGGATTCCCCGGGTGCAATTAAGCTGCTGTGACCTTGGCTGTTTGAAGGTGAGGTTTCGGGTCTCAGCTGGATGTTTATTCTCCCTCTGCAGTTGAAGGAGGGACAGGCAGCTCTGCAAGATGACTGATCCTACCTGGGGGCCATAAAAAACCCCAGTATTTTAAACTTAGGTATTGGCCCATGTCTGCAACACTTCTGTATGCAGAATCTGTCCCACCTTTAAGTGAAGGGGAATTAAGCCCCATTTAGCTGTTCTTTGGTCTTCTTTCTTTGTGAAAGGTCTTGTAAAAGACTTGTAAATCAAGTTATTCTCCTGCTCACTATATGTCTTAATTTCCTCTCTCTCTAACAGATAAATAAAGCTGGTGTAATTATATCACAAGGTTTTGCACTTCAAAGTCCTAAATTGCACAGTTTCTAAATTGCTATGGTTCCCTAAATGCTGCCTGCCTTGCATATTCATACTTCTAACTTCAGATCGTCCTGGTGGGTAATGGGCTCATGCAACAGCCCGTTTTGGTTTCTTTACCTCCCATTCATGCTGTTTTCTCAGTTTTATTTCACTGTTGGAAAACCATACTAGAAAATTAGTTGCACTGCACAGCTACAAAAGGATTTGAAATATCATCCTCTTGCTGTACTTTGGATCTAGGTGTGTAGGCAAATCAAGCCTTTGGATATCTCCTACGATAGGCTGCTGGTATCTGCAGGTATTGGCTGGAATACTGCACCCAAGGGCAAAAAAATTGCTCATGGTGAAAGTTCAGTTTTTAATACTTGTAAGCTTTAGTGAGGAAATCAGTGAAGTCTACCCCCTCTATAGATATGGAAAAAGAAAGTATGTGTGTTCAGTTAATACAAGCCAAAGGTTCCTCACTTCCATAATCCATGCTGAATTTAAAATGGATACTTTGGATCTTGCTATACAGGTAAGGAATTGAAATCTGGCTGAAACAGAATCGTGCACGATAAGGTTTTTGAAGGGGTTTGTATTAGCATTGAGCTGGCGGTTTGCAATTTACAGCCCCCAGGGAATAACTCCAGTTTGGAATTAATAAGGCTTCTTTCTTGCCTTGGATCGGTGGGAAGACGTTACTGTCGCTTGTGGGTGCCATTTTGATGAACTTGTTAAAGATCATTTAAGTTTCTTTTTATTTACTTTTTATTTACTGCCTTAATGTAATGAATAAAACAGTCTGCTTGCTTAAGGGTGGATAATGCCTAAATCTGATCTATGACTTTGGGTTTGAGTCAGATGCTACCTGCTAGCAACCTTTATTAAGTCACTGAAATGCTAAGTGTTCTTTGCTAGGTTGCTCAACACAGATAGTTTGCTGAAACCGGTGTGATGGGTTGGGTTGGTTTGAGAACTGCAACGTGCTGATTCTGAAACATATTTCCACTTGTTGAAGCAAATTTCTTTTCGTGTCATGATATAGACTCGTTATGTGTTTGCTCGGGAGGTATATACCAATATGACTCATTATATATACATAGATAATATTAGTTAATGAAGTATAACTCAGATATAAATTTATTCTGAAGATAATCAATATAAAGGATACAGATTTTTACATTCACATATGTGCAAGTAATAAATCTTTGCTAGATTTTCCAGACAGTGCATGGTGCAAATCTGTGGCTTTTGTTTGTCTTTCCTTTTTTAAAAATATTTGGTCTCTGCCTGAGATCCTTCAGCTTTATTTGGAGGAGGGTAAAACAGAAATCAATCCAAAGCAAGACAGACAAGGCTCTGTAGAGTTGCTGCAGCTTTTAATCCTTTTCAGTGCTCCTTCATTCATTTTGCGTCTTGGAAAAGCTACCTTTGCATTCAGCAGAAGAGTTAATCATTCAACAGGGAGAGCAATGAATGAGTGCAGATTGCGAGAAGGGGCTCGGCCTTCGGCAGTCGCAATCCTTTGCTTCCTTTTTCACTCCTTTCTGCTTCATGCTCCTCCTTTGTTAGGAAAGCAAAGGTGCCCGTGGGTTAGCAGGAAAGCTAAGGTGAGCATGGCTTAGCCTTTACAAGGAAGTGAGCTCCGAGTGTGTTCTGCAGACCTTGCGTGTGAACAGAAATGCTTCTGGGCTCGAAGGAACCCAGTCCCTTCCCATGCTGACTTTGGTGACATGAGTAGTCTAGGTTGGTCTAATTTTTTCAGAGTTCGCATGAAAAGCTCTGTGTGGAAGAAAGTACTTACATCTTATACAAAAAAAACCCAACTGTTGAAACATTGGATGAGATTCTGTGCATCTAAATTTAGAACCCTACCATCTGCATGCCAGTGTATCCTCTCTGACTTTCTTTACAGCAATCAGTATGTTGCTTCATCTTACCTATGTTTTTCTCCCCAAGGATCCAAACATACTTAAGTGATATATAGCAGGTAAATTCCACCCATTGCTGTTTTTACTGCCTGTATGGGCCTGGAATAATCATTTGCAAGCCATTTTGTATTACTTAGGTCAGGAATTTCCCAAGTTGAATCCATGGTTTCAAATGGCATGTGCATCCGCTGACGGTAGACGTGTGCAAGCATTTTATTCAAAACAAGAATGATGTAGAAATTTATTTTTTTTGTATTCTGGCATTTTTGAAGGTCCTTTCTAGAAACCCTAGCTTCTTCCTCCAACTAACAATGACAACAGAAGTCTTGACCAAGCAAGTACGAGTAAGAGAAACAACATATGGAGTTTCAGTGCACAGTAGGTGCTGTCTAGCAGGACTTGGAAATGAATAAGCTTTTTAAAGACGAATAAGCTTTCTAAAGACTTCTGTTTGTGTTATGGTCTCACCTACCTGAATAGGTACATCCTATTGGGTTTAGATTTAGCTTCATGTCATCTAGAAAATTGTTGCTATCCTGGCTAGAAGTTTCCTGAACACTGAGTGTCTCAGGGACACTTGGGTACCAGGCCAGTGAAGTGCCCTTAAGATCCAATATAGCATCCTTCTAAGAGTCTCAAAAATACCTCTCTTTTCTATAGTGGCCAAGTATAAGTCTTAGAATCACAACTTAATTGTCTGACTTCCATTAAAAAGAGCTTATTCTGTTATTTTCCTAATACTGCTCAAAGGTACCTAAACACCTCTGAGGATTTGTCCTTGTGTCACTTCATGCACAGCGATATATAGGGAAAAGTATGGGTATAGATTGATGCACTCAACTCATTTTCTGTTCTGTGCTTGAAAAGATTACAGGAATCTTGTAAGATTTGCCGTGGAAGTTTTGTTTGTTGATGTCTTACAAAACTGCAAGGCGATGGGCTCCGGATATCAGCAGGCGACAACTCTTCACATCATTATATTCCTACAGATAATTCATTCGGTCACAGGTAAATCCATGTTCCGTTCTAATCACAATTTTATTTAAAAAGACATCTAATTTCCAGAGTCAGTGGATAGATAGGTTTGGTTTTTTTTTGGCAATGCATTTTATTTGCAACATATTTGTAGCAATACCTTGATATATATATATATATATATACACGTCAGACACCCACCATTCCCTCCACTCATTTTCTGAAGCCAGAAAAAAACAGTTGTGTTATATGAAATCTTAATACACTTGAATCATAGCAGAAGGCCTAGGCAATAATAAAGACTCATTTAAATCTTCAACATAGGATTATAAATAGATTTGTAGTTTTCCTCCCATGACTTCTTCATGGAGATTCCTTTCTCTGTTTTGAAGTCATATTTCAGCTTTGCTGACCCTGTCACTTTATCACGCTGAGAAAGCCGAGGCTCCTTTTTGTATCTCCCACTTTAGCGTAGTGAACTGAATGGGAAAGTAAGCTCTGTAAAGGGCCATTGGTATTTTTTGCTGTTAGACTTCAACACTAGGCTTGTCCTTTTTCACTAACGACCATTTTGCAAGCCTGCGTTTGAAATGAAATGAACTTACTGTGGTGTGTTTCATCACCGAATACAGCCATCCTAGTGAAAACATTATCAGATCAGCAAAATCCTGCCTTTGTGAGTTCTGGCTTTACAAAAAGAGCAAGTCTTTCTGCATGACAGATGTGCTATTTCTGCCTCTGATCCAGTCTACAGGCTGAGCTCAATATTTTCAGCAGCATCTCCCTGAAGTTATGCTATGCTCTTAGGATACGTGGTAGTGGTGAAGGTTGGGGAAGGATGGCAGGGGCCTACAAAACTGTGCTTATCTATGCTCATATGGACCTACAGAGCTGTGATCTGATTACTGTCTCAGGATGTCTTGCTTTCCAATGCTCTTGTCCCATCAATCTATGCCTGGTAAACTAACCTATACAGTGGGAGATTACAGAACTTGCTCTTGAGAGAACATCCTGGTCCAGATCATTTTCTGATTTATTGATTTACACCACAGCAGAATAGTTCCTTTTTCTTACATTCACACACTTGTATGGATTCCAGTTTTCTATAGGAAGTGCTAATGAGAACATTTGTTACATTACTGCATCCAGCTCTGGAGTCCTCAGTACAGGAAAGACATGGACCTCTTGGAGGGGGTCCAGAGGAGGCCACGAAAATGAAGCCCAGAAAGAGGGCTTGGGGAACATCTCCTGTGAGGACAGGCTGAGAGAGTTGGGGTTGTTTAGCCTGGAGAAGAGAAGTCTCCGGGGAGACCTTATTGTGGCCTTTCAGTACTTAAAGGGCGCTTATAAGAAAGACGGGGACAGACATTTTAGCAGGGCCTGTTGGGATAGGACAAGGGGTAATGGTTTTAAACTGAAAGAGGGAAAATTCAGACTACATAGAAGGAAGAAATATTTTATGCTGAGGGTGGTGAAACATTGGCCCAGGTCTCCCAGACAGGTGGTGGATGCCCCATCCCTGGAAACATTCAAGGTCAGGTTGGATGGGGGTCTGAGCAACCTGATCTAGTTGAAGATGTCCCTGTTGTTGAGGGGGAGGGGTGGACTAGATGGCCTCTAAAGGTCCCTTCCCCCCAAAACTATTTGATTATTCTATGGTTCTATTATTCTATGACAGGTAAGATTTACATCTATATTTTCTTGCAGGCCAGTATAAAATCATTCCTCCTGACAAGCCTGTCACTGGAGTCATTGGAAAAGGAGTCATCCTGCCCTGTCAGCTGAAAGTTAAGATAATCCCTGAGAGACTTTCTGTTCAGTGGATATTTATTGGAAACTCCAAAAGTATGGATGTGACCACTTATGATGGAAAAAACATATACAATCCTGTTCATGAGGATGAGACATACAAGGGCAGGACAAATTTTTTTCAGTCTGAATTTAGTAAGGGAAACGTGTCTCTTCACCTGAAAAATGTCATGCTCTCGGACAAAGGGAAATACACCTGCAGTGTCTTTTTTGAGAATTGGTATGATGAAGTGGTGGTTGACCTGGATGTGGCAGGTAAGCGGAACGGCAGGCATTTGCTACTTCTCCCTCAGTCCAGTTGTATAACATCAGAAAGGTCTATGAGGTACCAGTGGGTTGGATTAGTCTCACTTGCTCTTAGCCATGTGAAAGAGAAGCCTCTGCTACAGGTTACGCTACTTCTATTGCCAGCAGACTATGAATAGTCATTTTACTGTGTCCTAAAAGACTTTTTACCATGTCTTTTTACCGTGTCCTACACAGAGGGAGTGTAGGCAACACCTTAGCTTTAAAACATTTAAAGGTAGGAGAGAGGTGAATCCTATGATAAAACAAGCTTGTTTTTGCAGAGGTGAAGCAACTGAAGCCTGACTGAAACTGTATTTGGTACTGCAACCTGTTTGTCATGCTCTTGCCTTACACATCATCTCATTCTCTGTCCAGTATTCCAATTTTCATATATTCATGGTGTCGTCCAACTTTGTTTTACTTACAAATTTCCAGCCAGTGCAATGCTACTTTATTGTAATTCCAATTGTTCATAGAGATAATGAAAATCAGTCCAAAGATCTGTCTCTACCAAGACTGTAAAAGGGAAATTACATACAGATGTCCCATTTTCACGTAACAGTGGAAAAGCTATTTACCAGCAACTTAATGAGGACTAAAATTTCAAGTCTGATGAATTTACATACTGTGTTTATAGATAAATCTGGGGGAGATCTTCCCACCATGTACTGTTTGGTGAGAGACTATCATATTTCCTGTTTGTTGGAGCTTGTTTGTTTGCTGTTCTATAGCTAAAGGTGATGAGTCTTCTGTGTTCCTGGACGGTCATGTGGGTCAGGGCATTGGCCTCTCCTGCAAGTCACAGGGATGGTTTCCAGCGCCCAAAGTAGTTTGGCTGAACAGCAAAGGACAGACACGGAAGGAGAAAGTGACCACCCAAACCAAAAGTACTTCTTCAGGCATTTTTGATGTTGTAAGTTCCATGAATCTCGAACCAGGATCTGACAAGGAAGTCTCCTGCAGAGTAGTCAATAACCTACTCAATGCAGTGTGTGAATCCCGAGTCCTGATTTCAGGTGAGTGACCTCCAGGATCGATTGCTGTCAGTACCAGTTGGTAGGCTACCGTCTGTTGTCTCTCCATTGACCCTGGAGTGACCCTGGACACCTGGCCCAAGCACAAACAACTAGTGTTTAGACTGAAAACATGATAAGGAGTCCATCTTTATGTCTTAGATTACTTGTTACATTCAAGATAGGTCTTAGCTATAAATACTAGTGGAGAGCTCTTGTTAGCTGCCACCTGATAACACTGTGCCAGTTAGGAGAGGGATGGATTTAGAAGTGTCAATGGGGAGTGCAAAGGCCCTATACAATGCTGCCAGGGTACCCAGCACCATGTCCTGAGGCAGCTGGAGTATGCTGATGGGAAATGTTGAACGTCTGCTTCCATCCCTTTTTCTCTCCCTAACACCACAATGATTACTCTGAGTTTCAGCATGTGCCTCACTCTAGATGGATTCCTAGTCTGGAAAGTAGGTGATTTTATTTCAAAAGGGAAGAGGCGGTTTCTTTGTTTTTCTTTTTTTCCCATCTGAAATGCCACTGAAGAGAGTTCTGTTTTGCTGAAAACTTCATCTTGTGGTTCAACAGTGCAAATAATGGCCTCAGAGATGGGCTGCTGAGCACATCTCCCTCATAAAGAGGTAGCTTCTCCGAACATGCCTCTACCCATGGCAGTCTGAGTCTGAATGAGTGTGGGTGTACGCAGTGTAGAAGCACAGTTTCATTGCCTGGACACAGGCATCTAACACCATCTGGTGTTCCAAAGCTCTGGTTTGGCCTGGAATAGCTGGCAGCACAGCACATGGATGGATTGGGATTCAGGGGAGACCTTCAGCCTTTAGGGGTGGCGGGAGGAGACTGTGAAGGATACATTACTGCAAATAAAATGGCACTAGACAGATATGCTTTGGCCACTGGAGCCTGTCATAGCTATTTCACAAACATTCAGTGAAAGTAACACCATTTATATTTTACAGATGTCTTCTTTCCTTCCACTTCACCTTGGATGACGGCCTTCCTTGTAATGTTATGTCTTAATATAGCAGTTCTTGCTGCTGTGGGTTATAAACTAAACAGTAAGTATTTCCAGCTACAACAGTTGATATGGCATTCTTCATCTACACTGCAAAACACAGTTAATGAAAACTTAAATAACATTTTAACATCAGATTCAGAAAGAAACATATGGGAATGAGAGGGAGAGAGAAAAAAATAGCAGACGTATAGTTAAAAGTAGAGCATAGATGGGGGCTGCGTGTGTGTGAATGGACAGAGAATCTTTTACAGGGAGGTCACTCCTATGAGATGCCATTTTGTATTATCACAGATATTTACAGGCATAGAATATGATTTTAGCTTTTAGAATAGTGGATTTGTGAAAAATTTCTCATTTTAAATAAGAAAGTTTGAAATTATACTTCAATACACTCTATATACTTGTTGTTTAAAAATGAAAAAAAAAAAACAAACCAAAAATGTTTCTTTGTTTTTCCAGGCAGTTTTACGCAATCCCGTAAAGCAGGTGAGTAATGAGGAAGCTAATTAGAACCCACATCAACATATTTTAGGAGAAAAAATTATGCTTCTGAGCCAGAAACAGTCTTGGAAGCAGTTTTATAGGTGTTATAATAGTGTGGGCATGATCAATATTTAAGTATTTCTGTTTTTCAGAGCACCAGGATGAAGTGGCTCTGAGTATTGCCACTGCTGCTTAAGCAGGAAGCTTTGCTTCTTTCACTCATAGACAGATCTCGTTGTCCGCACAGACAAATTGGGGCACTCTCCTGCTATATAGACTTCAATACAACAACATAATCAATGGCTTGTGTTGCTCCAGAGCTCACTCAACTGTTCCTTGAGACAAGAATAAAAAATATACATATATACTGAAATATCAACATCAGCTGATGAATCCAATACAAGTGGTTATTTATCTGCCTACCTATTTGCATGTGGAAGTTCTCCTTGCTTCTAGCATTTCTCCAGATGTGAGGTTATAGAGGGGTTTCTTCAGTTGCTGTTCCAGTAGCTCTTTTTTTCTTCGGGTACTTCTAAGGTCTTCTGGTATTGAAATAACTCTCTGTTAAAATGACTTAGTTGTTCTACAGAACTAGCATTCCAAATCCTTTGACTGGTATAGTTTATTTTTTATTGTTTTGAGATAGTGAGATAATGAATAATTAATATTGCATTTATTTTTTTTTCCAGTAAAATTGAGGAAGGACATGGCAGCAGGTAAATGCTCCTTGAAAACTGTCAGGCTATCTTGAAAACATAAAATCAAAGACACTCCTCTAGGGCATTTTGATTTCTTGGTCATGAATCTCAAAAGTATCAGTTCTTACTGACGTAGAGGATTTGATGACAATCAAATATATTAAATATATTGAGGACTTCATAGGTAGCCTGGAGTAGAGTAAATCACTCAGGGTAATCCTCTGATGCTTGCAAGATGGTGAACAGACTGATACACCACGATCTAATACGATTGCACTAATATCTTGAAGTGTAACCTTATCAATGCTGTAATAGCTCTGAAAATGCCATTGTTCTATGCCTGGTTTATGCTCCATTTTTTGCATGGCTGGATCACTGTAGTCCATGTATTCTGATCTTGTGCCTCCTCTGTTTTAACCTGCTAATAATTCCCAAGATTATTAGAGAAAAATAAAATTAAATAACAAGCCTTGAACTGTTTACTGTTAAATTACACCCCATGGCTTTGACTCTGATCCAGACAATTTAGCCTGAAGAAACAAGTAACAATTCCTGCTGCAATTTCTGGAAATTCTGTGTGTCGTCAGCATATATTTCTTGTGAAATAATGACAAGAGTAAACAAGACAGGGCCCAGACATAGTCTAGAGAAGTTCAGTTACCTCATTTTGGTCTTTCAACTTACTGGTGAGATTCAATTTATTAAATTTCTAAAATAATAGAAGTCTCAGGGTCTTCCTGAGGGTCCTGTCTTTGCAGTCAGCTAAGAGAAACAGGAACATTCAGAGAGAGATCAGATTGAAATTGTTTGAGAAAGCTACTATTGGGAAGAAGACTTGGGAGTTGGGAGATGGACTTTGTACATTGACTATAAAGGACCTACAAAGCAACTAGATGAGATAAGAGGCATTCATCTTGTAAATGCCTAAAAAAGGTCAGATGAGGGTCATCTCATCTCTCTAGCCCATTAAGGTTTCCTCCAAATTTGCATGCTAATTTACCTGTTTGTTTATTTGACTTCATAATTCTTTGTGTAACTCAACCTTCTCTACCTCATCAAATAGATTAAGTTGATTGTGGGTGGTTGTGTGTTAATATATTATCGAAGAAAAAGAAAGTAAAAGTATTCAAGAAAACATTGTAATTAAACTTTTCAAATCTAATACTGAAACTTACACATTAATAATCATGTATCTTTTCTTTCAGAAAAAGAAAGTTTGAAGGCAAAACTAGGTAAGAGTACAGTTTTCCTGTTCCTTTTAGTACTTCTAGGGTGCATGTTATTTACATCCCCAAAAGAGCAAATGAGGTGTAGATTTTTATATGAAGTACTTCTGGATGTGTCTGTTCCCTTTAACAAACACTTTTATGATCTGTTTTCATGTTTGATTATAAACTCAAAAATTATTCATTTTCCAATAACTTGTTGGAGCTTTAGTAATTGAGGACAATGAAACAATTTATAAGCTCGTCTCATCATTTTTAACTTCTAAATTAAACCAATTGGGCAGCCAGTAATGTTTTTTTTCCCTTCTTTTTTTTTTTTTGTTTCGTTTGTTGATCAACTTAGACTTCCAGAAGACAACAAACAAAGGAGGTAAATATAGTTCTACAATTAACATGATGTTAATCAACTCTTAAAAGTAGGTATATATGAGAGAATGAAAATAAACTACTTTGTAAAAAAGCGTAGTGGCTTGCCTTTATTCAAATGCTTGTTATTTCTATTTCATTTTTAGTCACTGCTGAAATATATTATTTAGTGTGATTCTGTTTCTAAGAGGCTTGTGATACTTTTCTTTCTGCTTCTGTGTAATGTCTCTGCCTGGCGTCTTGCTGACTGTACTGAGATTTCTTGAAGCTCTGACCTACTGCTCCTGTTTTTTTCACTTTTTGGTCAAATTCAAACAGCTGTAACTAGCATCACAAAACCAAAAATGTATGACTTGGACTCTGTATCCTGAGAAATATTGGCTTGGATGTTTAGCTACATACAGAATAAATACTAAGGAAAATGCCATGTCATGCGTCCCCCTCTCTTCCTGCTTCATCTCTCAACTGAGACACCCACCTGGAGAGGACATATACAGCAAAGACCCCCTAGAGGTCAACTCGTTTTGGATGAGTGAACGTCACGCAGGAGACTTTAGGGCATCTCAAATAACGTTAGACAGCTTTGTGCCTATGAATAGACAGTAGACATTAGACAATTTATACCACAATAAGGAGGATACTATCAGTGCCATCAATATTGATCCGCAATATTGCTAATTGCACCTAGAGAACCCATTAATAGACACCTGCATTTGGTCACCTAAGCCTGCATACCAAACTATTTTTGACTATGTAAATTTGGGTTGAAATTCAGCTGTTTATACTAGGATATCTAGATTCTGCTAAGATGCCATGAGGTGTCCTGGCCAAGGCACACCTTTTCAGACAGCACTGGAAGTGTACAACTAAGGGAAGAACAGTAAGAAAAAGAAAAAAAACAGAGTACCATAAGTCTAGAGCATAGAAACAGTGCAGTACAGTTGTGTTAATTTACACCTGACTTTTATCCACAACATATGCTTTTAAGAATTTAAATTGACAAGTTTTCACATGGCAAATTTTAAAGGAAAAAATCATTTCCGTATTTACATCGTGATAGAATTATTTCCTTCAGACCTCATCTCTTAATCATTATCTCCTCAATTTTTCATTTCACTTATTAAAGCTATTCTTTTACAGCAATATCTGAAAACGAACACCACCTTGGTAAGAAATCATCTTGTATAAATCTTAGATTTTTATAAACCTCTTAGAAAATCAAGCAAGTGTTCAGATTAGGCTGACTATGCCATCTGTGAGGGTGAAGCCAATGTAAATATTTCCTCACAGTAAGGTTCCATGTTCTCCTTCAAGTGCTTTATCACATGGCTTGTTGTAAGACCTCTCTGGACAATCAATATGCCTCCCTAGCAGAAGTTTTTCTTACCTAAAAACTCCACCAAAGTTACAGACACCGATGTTGTATCATGGGTTTTTTCCTTACAAATCACATCCACCCGAACCGTTACAATGGCAGCCAGGAAATTTATCTCCTCCACACAGCCCAACTGGCTGACCTAACGTCCTCTAAAATGCTTACAAAATGTAATCAAATGCTGACCTTCTCTATAAGGCCCAGGTTGTGTCCCTCACCTTGCAAATAAGNAATTTATCTCCTCCACACAGCCCAACTGGCTGACCTAACGTCCTCTAAAATGCTTACAAAATGTAATCAAATGCTGACCTTCTCTATAAGGCCCAGGTTGTGTCCCTCACCTTAAATTCTCAAAAATTTAAATGACACAAAGAAGTCCTTATACTGACTCATGGCACTGCTTGAGCGTTTGTTGTTTGGGGTTGTCTGACTTTGAAAAAACCCTCACAAAAAAAGTGTTACTAACTAGAACATCTTTCCCTTTCAGATCGACTCAAAGCTGAGCTGGGTAAGTGGTTTAAAAGTCATATTTTATTGCTATATGTATTGGTGCATTAAGTAAAGTTAGCCCTGGGGAAGAATCACAGTAATGACAATAATTGCAAACAAATAGAGAGAAATACTGTAGGTTGACACGTATCCAACTGCCCACTAGATTCATAAAACACTACTCTCTGTTTTCTTTCTGTAGATTTCTGGGAAGCCCGGAGCCATGCAGGTAAGCTGGCAGGAAGAAGGGTGTGAAAACGCAGTGGCCATCCGTCCAAATTGCCCTGAAATGAGAATGCCATGATATTAGAGATACAACAACTGAGCTGGAGTCTCAGGAATATGCCTGCCTTGGTTAACAGGAAATAACAGTCCTGTTCAATATATTCATCAAAGACCTGAATGAAGGGATAGAGTGTACCATCAGCAAGTTTGCTGATGACACAAAACTGGGAGGGGTGGCTGACACACCAGAAGGCTGTGCCACCATTCAGCGTGACCTGGAAAAGCTGGAGAGCTTGGCAGAGAGAAATCTTATGAAGTTCAACAAGGGCAAGTGTAGGGTACTACACCTGGGGAGGAATAACCCCATGCATCAGTACAGGTTGGGGGCTGACCTCCTGGAGAGCAGCTCTGTGGAAAGGGACCTGGGAGTCCTGGTGGACAACAGGATGACCATGAGCCAGCAATGTGCCCTGGTGGCCAAGAAGGCCAATGGCATCCTGGGGTGCATCAAGAAGAGTGTGGCCAGCAGGTCGAGGGAGGTCATCCTCCCCCTCTACTCTGCCCTGGTGAGGCCGCATCTGCAGTATTGTGTCCAGTTCTGGGCTCCCCGGTTCAAGAAGGACAGGGAACTGCTGGAGAGGGTCCAGCAAAGGGCTACAAAGATGATGAGGGGACTGGAGCATCTTTCTTATGAGGGAAGGCTGAGGCACTTGTGTCTTTTTAGTCTGGAGAAAAGAAGACTGAGGGGGGATCTGATAAATGCTTCTAAATCCTTTAAGGGAGGGTGCCAGGGGGATGGGAACAGTCTTTTTTCAGTGGTGCCCAGTGACAGGACAAGAGGGAATGGGCACAAACTTGAACATTGGAAGTTCTGTCTAAACATGAGGAGGAACTTCTTGACTTTGAGGGTGGCAGAGCACTGGCACAGGCTGCCCAGAGAGGTGGTGGAATCTCCCACTCTGGAGACATTAAAAACCCAGCTGTACGCCATCCTGTGCAACTGCTGTAGGTGACCCTGCTCTGGCAGAGGCGTTGGACTAGATGATCTCCAGAAGTCCCTTCCAACTCTGACCATTCTGTACTTCTGTGATTCTGTGAGGCTGGGATGTGGGTGTTAAAATAACTGTTGGTTTTGTGAAAAAAGTTGTTGAAAGGTGTCAAAATCTGGGGTGGGGTATGGACACAACTCAGGAAAGAATGGAGGGCTGTATGGAAAAGAGAAAGAGAAATTTATGGTAAAGCATGTGGACTTTCACCCTGAAAAAGGACACGGCTGTGAAAGCCCCAAGGTGCCTCTGGGCACATGGCTGCATGCCCTGTTCTGGGGAATATTTAACTCTCGAATGCTTCGACCCATAGCCCCATGTGGAGAGAGGTCCCTGAGCAACACCGCTCATCGGATGATTCTCGTTTTCCCTTCCAGTTGCCATTACTGTGAATCCTGACTGCCGAGTCCTGGAGCTGCAGGTGCCCAGGCTTCCAGATGTGGAGAGCAACGCGTCCGAACCTGCTGGCCCAAACACTGCCTCCACAGTCTCTGTCCTGGTGGGGAAGGAAGGGTTTGCAGCTGGGAAACACTACTGGGAGGTGGAAGTGCGCCAGCAGCAGGACTGGGTGGTGGGGGTGGTGAGGGAGAAAGGGAGACAGGAGGAGGGAGGGAGCCTTCCTGGGGAGGACTACTGGGCTCTGCACATGTCCCAGGGAGAGATTTTCTCTAGTGAAGGAGACCGCAAGATTGCAAAGCAGCAGACGAGTTATTCAGTGATCGGTGTGTTTCTGGACTTGGAGGAAGGGCAAGTGAACTTTTATGAACCAGAGCAAATGGGCATCATGGTAAGAATGCCTCTAAGGCTTGGAAAGGAACCCACAGAAATGTTTTACCCATTTCTATCCAAAAGGGAAGGTTTGCTCACACTTATCCACCCCGTATCAATCCCTGTCCCATTAAAGCTTCTTTAAATAGGACTGTGAGATCTAACGGATTAGGGAAAGACAGTTCAGTGGAAAGAAGAGGGGAAAAGTTAAATCTCAGACATCAGCAATGTAAAATTAAATAAGAAGAAACCCGAGGCTGAAACAGAAAAAAAAAATATCAAGAAAGGATGACAAAATCAGCTAGTTGAAAGAAGATTGGGGTCATATTCAAAAAACTCTAGGCAGGAGTCTGAGTTCCCATTACAGGTCATGAAAGTCTTATCAGTACAGCAGTGGTTGCAATTGCTTGAAGATACAATTGTAATTTAGGTGATGTTTTATAGTGTGTCTTTCCTTCTTCTCTAGGCAACATGACTTGTACTCCATGTTCTGTATTTATGTTAAGTTGAATGCCATCCCTAAAGTTAGGCAAGACAAAGTCTACCATTCTTGTATCAAGAAATGAAATAAATGCATTTTGAAGGAAGAGAGTGTTGTTTTGAAAACTTTTCTTTCAAACTTTTCTTTCAAACTTTAAGCTTATTGGAACACTTACGGTAGGAAAAGGAGTTAAAAGAGAGATTGTGTTTTCCAAGAATGTGCTAAAATTCGGCAGGGTACCGAGCATCTCTGCATCACTGTGGTGGGTTGACCCTGGCTTCCAGCCAAGCACAAGCACAGATGCCTGCTCCGTCCTCCTCCATCAGGGCAGGGGGAGAAAATAGGTAGAACTGGAGGGAGAAAACTCATGGGTCAAAATAAAGACCAAGAAATCATTTACCAGTTGCTGTCATGGGCAAAAGAGATTAGACTTGAGGACTTTAATTTAATTTACTGCCCATTGGCAGAAATATTCAACTACTGGTTTGGGTATCAAGAAACAAAACCAAGAAAAACATTTCAATCACTTTTCACCCTTTCCCAGGCTCAACTTCACACCCAGGCTCAACTCCACTCCAGACACATCTCCCCCCACCTTTCTGTCACCAAAGGTTGCACTCAGTCTCTCCAGTGAGGCAACAAGCAGTGCTAGGGAGTGGGGTCACGGATAGTAGTTTATCTTTGCCAGTCCTTCCTTCCCACTCTTTTCCTATGCTCCAGTGTGGGTCTTCCGTGGCCTGCACTCCCTTCACAGGTGTACCTGCTCCAGTGTGGATTGTATCCACTGGCTGCAATCCCTTCATGGAGGTGCCTGCTCAGGGAGCACCTCCTCCTCCTCTAGCCTCCTGTTGTTTCTCAGTCTTTTGTTCTCTCTTCTTTCTTTCTGCTCTTTCACAAATATGTTTTCACCAAGATGCCACAAAGTCCTCTAACTGGCTCAGCTTTGGTGTGCAGTGGGTCGATTGTGGAGTTGGCTGGAACTGTGTCCAGCGCCCTGGATCTCTTCCCGTAGAGGCCACCCTTGCAGTCCCCACCACCCACTACCAAAACTTACACCCCATACAGCCACATCCATGAAATAAATGGAAATTATAAATGAAATGATATGAATAAAAAAATAAATGGCTTTCTACATTTGGCCAAGCCCAACTGAAGTTCCCATAGCACCTTTAAGATCAAGCTGGTTCATCAGAAGCTATGAAAAGCATCCTTTGGAAGGATGGGACAGGTAAGGTATCACAGTCCTTTTGCAAAAGTACTGAATGTGGAAAATTTGCTTCCCATGGATGCTCAAGCTGCACTGAGAATACAGATAATTTCTGTATAATAGAAATTTATAGAAATTCTATATAATAGAAGTGGGCACAAGAGAAGAGTGACAGTGACCAGTGACTAACTTTGGACCAGCACTCTTAAAAATACCCTCATAGCCTTTTGGGAGTTAGTGAACTTGGCCAACAGGGACAGTATTTGCAGGCTGGGAATCAATTCTCAGCTGGAAGCCAACTGATAACCCAGGAAACACGTCAGAGAAAGTGGCTGACAGTTGTGTTTGTGTGTGTGTGTGCCATGTCAGTAGTACAGTGTAGGTTCATTTCGCTTGCTTGCTAATCATAGCACATATGGGATTTATTGGCAGGCAGGCTTGAGCGGTGCCACTTCCTATCCTCTGCTGGTATTCTCGGTTAGCTTTCTGAAAACTGTAAATTTCCGTTTAGCTCTCAGGAACTGGAGCAACTTTTAGCTCAGGATCACAAAAACTATGAGCAGAAGAGCAATGTGACCTATCTAAGGGGCAGCTTGGGGTCTCCTCTTGATCTGTGATGGATATTACTCCTGGAAGTGACAGAGTAGATGCTGATTCTTTCAGGCATGGAACAGGCACTAGCATGCCAAGAAACTGTGATGCTCATGTTCAGAAACCTCCATTTACAATCCCTTGATTGTAAACTCCATGGACTGAACCAACTTGAAGGTGCTTGAGACAGCTGTTTTAGAAGCCTTAGCAGTGGCTCCTCCATTTCTCTCAGGAACTCTACTCAACCTCATGCTCTTGCTCTCAGTCCCGAGCTACATTACAGCCCTGTCTATGCCTGGAGTACTGCGTCCACCTTTCAGAGTCCTCAGCACAAGAAGGATGTGGACCTGTTGGAGGAAGTCTAGAGGAGGGCCATGTAGATGATCAGAGGGTTGTACCATCTCTCCTATGAAGACAGGCTGAAAGAGTTGGGGTTGTTCAGCCTGGAGAAGAGAAGACTTGCAGTAAACCTTACAGACTGTTCCAGTATCTGAAGGGCACCTACAAGAAAGCTGGGGAGGCATTTTACAGGGGCATGCAGCTATCACTAGGGGTAATAGCTTCAAACTGGAAGAGGGGAGATTTAGATTAGATATTAGGAAGAAATTTTTCACTGTGAGGGTGGTAAGGCACTGGCCCAGGTTGCAGAGGGATGTTGTGGAGTCCCTATCTCCTGAAGGTGCTCAAGGCCAGGCTGGATGTGGCCTTGGGCAACCTGGTCTAGTGGGAGGTGTCCCTACCTATGGCAGGGGGGTTGGAACTCAGTGATCTTCAAGGTCCCTTCCAACCTAAACCATTCTATGATTCTATGAATGCAGTCTTGCTCCCCAGCCAGGTATATCTCAGTGAGAAATGTGCTATTGCACAAGACAGAAGCAGTAGCTAGGATTTAAATAATTTATCTCAACATCTTTCTTTGCCTTCTGGAAATGAGTTATGGATGTACCTGACCTATGGATGTGGTCTGTCAGGATTTCTGTAAGGCCTTTGACCCCGTCCCCCACAACACCCTGCTCTCTAAATAGGAGAGGTATGGATTTGATGGGTGGACTGTTCAGTGGATAAGAAATTGGTTGGATGATCGCATCCAGAGGGTAGTTGTCAATGGCTCAATGTCCAGATGGATCTCGATGACAAGTGGTGTGCCTCAGGGGTCTGTACTGGGACCAGTACTGTTTAGTATCTTCACTGATGGCATAGACATTGGGATCGAGTGCACCCTCAGCCAGTTTGCCAATAACGCCAGTCTGGGTGGTGGGGTTGACAGGCCTGAGGGATGGGATGTCATCCAGAGGAACCTGGGAAGCTTGAGAAGGGGGCATGTGCAAACCTAATGAGGTTCAACAAGGCCAAATGCAGGGTCCTGTACCTGGGTCAAATCAACCCTTGGTATCAATACAGGCCGGGAGATGAAGGGATTAAGAGCAGCCCTGCCAAGAAGGACTTGCGGTGTACCGGTGGATGAAAAGACAGACATGAGCTGATAATGTCTGCTTGCAGCCCAGAAAGCCAACTGCATCTTGGGCTGCATCAAAAGAAGCGTGGCCAGCAGGTCGAAGGAGGTGATTCTGCCCCTCTACTCCGCTCACATGAGACTCCACTTGGAACACTGCATCCAGCTCTGGAGCCCCCATAAGAAGGACAGGAACCTGTTGAAGCGCCACGAAGATGATCAGAGGGCTGGAGCACCTCTCCTATGAGGACAGGCTGAAAGAGTTGGAGTTGTTCAGCCTGGAGAAGAGAAGGCTCCAGGGAGACCTTATTGTGGTCTCTCAGTACTGTCCTGGTTTGAGGTAAAACAGAACCAATTTTATTCACTAACTTTGCTGCTTAGCTCAGCCTCTTCTAACTACTGAAATTAAAAGCATATTGTGCAGACACTGTTCGCTCTCTCAGAGTGATAAGATCAATGTTTATAGTTGATGCCCAGGCATGGTATGCAGAGAGGCTTTTGCTTATACTTATTGCTATAACACCCAAGGCCAACCAACTTTGTTGTTTGCCCCATTGGAGGGCTGGAAGCAGAAAAGCGCAGTGGCGTCCCACCTGCAGGGAGGAGCGGACAGGACAGGTGACCCAAAACTGACCAACAGGGTATTCCATCCCATCTGCCTCATGCTCAGTATAAAAGCTGAGGGATCAAAGGGTCAGTGTCTTTCTTCAATGGCCGACGTCTGAGGAGGATTCTGTTCATCTGCCTTTGATCTTGATCCTGAATGCAGATCTGGAATCCAGTTCCTGTCCATGACTGAGTCCAGCCTGGGACTGCCCCAGTGTCAGCTGGTGTCGTGATTGTCATCTCGGGAACTTGATACAGTTTTGTATATATTTCATTATTTCCTTTTATTTTATTATTAATCTTCCGTTAAAGTAGTTTAGTTCCTTCTAAACTCATAAGTCTCTTTTCCCTCCTCTGCCTCTCTTTTTGAAGAGAGGTAGAGGGGAGCATCTGTCGATCCCATCTGGGGTCCCCCAGGTCCCAGTAGCCGATTTGGCCTAAACCACGACAAGTACATAAAGGGGGCTAGTAAGAAAGATGGGGACAGATGTTTTAGTAGGGCCTGTTGTAATAGAACAAGGGGTAATGGTTTTAAAATGAAAGATGGTAAATCCAAACTAGGTAAAAGGAAGAAATTTTTTGCACTGAGGTTGGTGAAATACTGGCCCAGGTTTCCCAGGGAGGTGGGAGATGCCCCATCCCTGGAAACATTCAAGGTCAGGTTGGACTGGGCTCTGAGCAACCTGATCTAGTGTAAGATGTCCCTTCTCATTGAAGGGGGGTTGAACTAGATAACCTTTGAAGGTCCCTTCCAACCCAAACAATTCTATGATTCTATGAAATTTTCTTTCTTTATTAACATAGTGTTCAGTAAGTGAATTGATGCATAGTTGAGAGGTGGGAAAATCAGCTCACCAAGCACCAGAGAGTTTAGTATAAATTTCCCAGATTTCACACATGCAAATTAAGCTGCTGTTTACTAGTGACCTTTCACACTGGAACCTGCCTTGCCTTGCTTTGCTAGTTGTTGAGGCTGGGCAGAAAGATACATCCCACTTCCCCAGAGACTAACAACTGATGCTATATAACATGTTGAATTAGACTTCGATGGCAAAGCTTACCTTTTTTAATTATTATTTTTTAATGCATCATGGTTTAATGATGGTTGTGAAGGAGAGGAGATGTAAAATGGAGTTTGATGCTACTCCTATTTTCCTGTGATATCATCCTGCAAGAAGAAAGAACTCAGCATAATGAGCTCTTCCAAGAAACATGCATGGCTGCTCAAACCCAATTCCAGTCAATAAAACATGGCTTCACTGCAAAAAAACCCTCTCCTGTCCATCAGCGCCTAACTTCCCTTTAGTGACTGGCCTTTCATCTTTACACCTACCTGGCCTCAGGACCAATTAAAAAACAGATTGGTTCAAAAATTAACTATTATGACGACGGGAGCAAAGAGCTTTCTTTCGCCTGTGCTCCAAGGACGTGTCTCCTGTTTTAGTGCTCCCTCACCCCGTGACTGCCAACCCTTTCTCTTCTTTCCCTCCCTCCGTGACTCTCTTGCCTTCCTGAGGTCAAGGAACAGCAGCCAGAGTGACTTTCTCCTTCCCTTCTTTCCTGCTTGCAACCTGGTGATTTCGGCCAAGTCTGCAACTGCTCCACACTTGCCTTCTCTTTTACTGTAGCAGAGAAGTGAAACGTCGCACTCTCAGCAAGATGCAGAGCAAGCAGTAGTCTTTTATAAGGTAGGAGAACTTGCCTTCCTATATTTTATCCCACTTATTCGTTAGCGTATACACTCTGTGAAGCTGTGAAGTTTTCCTGTAGGTTTGGTTTGTGTACCTGGAGAAAGTCGCTTGTGAATTGTGCACTGGCTGTGGCTCTGGGCTTGTGGGGGAAGTGTCCAGGTTGAGCAAGCAGCCAAAAGAAGCTTGCTTCCTTGAAAGCATCTATTGGAATGTTGGTCAAATGGGGGGACCATGTTATCCACCTGCTCTAGAGACAGGACAAATCAAAATGCACAGAGAACGAGGTTACAGGCAACAGGAGGAGAACCAAAGAGCTTCAGAATCTGCCTGGCATCCCTCTTTCAGTCAACTGTCCCGGTTATGAGTGAGAGCATTTACAGTTCCTGCCACTTTGCTCTCAGATCCTGGGATGTTCGTGTCACATAAACCTAAAAAATCATTCTCCACAAGGCCGTTTTCAGTGCTGTTGGGCCGCTCGGTAAGAGCTGGCAGCAATAATCCTGTGACACTGAGAATGGCCACATCACACGAGCCCTTCCTGCCAGCTTTCATCCCAACCCTCCCTGCAGCATCAAGGGACCAACCCAACCCCCAGGGGGAGGTAGCGAGCACCAGCAGGCATTAACAATCCTGCGCTCATGCTGTAAGCTAGTTTAGGAAGCCGATCAGGCGGAGAAGAACATGTTGAGGGCTGGGTCCAGCTGCCTGAACGGGCTGCCTGCAATGTCCTTGACCAGCTGTGGTGGGGCAAAGGAGAGGGGTGGAGACAGGAGGCTGCCCCATTGGATCTGCTGTGCTGTTCCAAAATGGCACTCCGGGTCCCTCTTGTGGGTGCGGCCGTAAAGGCTTGAAAGGATTGTGGCCAACACTCAGCACGTAGCCTTTTACTGTTGCTGTATTAATTATGAGGAAGCACTGGAAAGGACAATGATTGTGGTTGTGTCAGTGAATCTGCCGGCAAAGGAGAATCTCTCTTCCAGCCTAAATTTTGCATTTGCCCTTGCCAAAAGCATGTTATTCTGCCTGGTTCATTCTGACAGTTTGCACTGACTGCAAATCACCAACCCATGGACCTTTCCTGACATGGATTTGTTTTTGCCTGCCTTGTTCCACAGCAAATAAAATGCAGCGTGATGGCCTCGTTGTGCTGGTGACAAAGCAAGTCTATCAAGAGGAGAGATGGGTGACAAAGGGAAGGGTGGGCAGAGTACAGAAGCCTGCAGAAGCCTCAACCCAAACAGCGCTTTAGAAGTGATGTTTTTCTAAAATTTGGAAGTGCTGCTGAGAGCAGCGCAGGTGGAGCTGTCGGAAGTAGTGTCAATGTTATCTCTGCAGCAGCAGCTAGCCAACCGCTACCTTAACATTGGCCAGTGTCTGAACCTGTAGTGGTGGGTGTGAAGTTACATCTGCCACCAGCTGCGTGTCATCCATACTCTCACGTGGCGAAGGACCATTTCACTCACTCTGCGTCTTTATTAGTACCAAGATTAATTTTACAAATGCTACTGTGAAAAACACCCGGTATTCAAGAAGTCAGGAACAGTCTTTTTATGAATATTTAGTGGCAGCACCTAAGAGGAATTATTAATATCAGGAACTCGATTCCTCAGAGTATAATTTGTGTGCCTAGGTTACACAGAAGCAGATACAAGAAGCCTCCTGTGCTGCAGAGGTGACCAGCTGGGCACAGCTTCCCTTTAATGTCACAGGGAACACATAGGGGATGACATGCAACACAAAGTTCAAAGGAGAGAGGAGAGATATGGCACTTGGCTTCACTGAGGATTTTGTTCTACCACTTTTCTCTGTCTCTTACATTGCAGCTCATCAGAAATGATGCCTATCTGGCTCTGGAACAGAAGAACATTAATATTTTGTTCCCTCATCCTTTTCCTGTGTATATTCCTTTTTCTGTCAGGTAAGAAACTCTCCTTCAAGTGGTCCCCTGACATTTTCCAGGCTAAAGAGATGCAATACCTTTATGTCACTCAAAGAAATAGCAGATGTTCCAACAGGGCCCATCCCATCAGTGCTTGGGCACTTGTACAACAAACCTGGTGGGAATCCACCAAGCCCTGTGGGAACAGGTGAGCAATGTGGCCTGGAGGCAGTCACGTCACAGCTGCTTGGAGCTCAGTGCAGGCTACCTTGCCTTTCCTCTCTGTGACCGTTCCTGCTCAGGTAGGAGAAGAACACATCTTAGCAGAGAGGCATTCATGGGGAGGCAGGATAAACGCTGTCCACACCATATGGAAAAGAAGGAAGACTTGGGATTTGTCCCTTCCCTTGCTGCTCAAAGCAGCAAGGGTCCACCTGTTGCCTTCCTCACCTACTTGCTTAGGTGAAGTGGTGGGATGTGGAGGGATGGGAAAGGCAAATGTTTGGGATGCGAGCAGGTCCTCTTGGGGAGCTGTCACCTTTCCAACTCCTCAACCTGGAAGGTCGCTGTGAAAGGATCGATCCTGGCTCTGATCCAGGCATGCAGCTCGACTTTCAGGTGCTCAGGGAGCTCTTTTTTCCTACCTGCAAGTAAAGAAGGAAAAGAATGTAACAAACAATGCTTTTGTTTTGAAGGGGTAACTGGACAGCGGAACAACATGGATAAACAAGGTAAGAGACCACATCTACTTTGTATTGGTATGGTTTTCCAGGCCTCCTACCTCTGATGTGGTGCCTTCTATTCCCTGGTTACTTCTCCCCCGCGCTGTGGTGAAACTCCCCATTCAGAAGAGTTGCGGACATGGCATAGACCCAAGGGAAGGGTCTGGTAGGATGAGGGATGGTTTTCCATCAGAAACTGGGGTTGGTGGTTTCTTGCAATTTTCTTAGGATGTCCCTTGCACATGCTTGGGCCCCCATCCTGGTGTCTTTTCAGCTCTGCATGAATTATAACGGGCTGTAGGCTTGGGATCCCCTTGGTCAGTACCAGGACTCGACCGTTTCCTCTCCTCCCTGCTGAAGTCTGGGGGGAAGGCACTGGCAGAGCATGGTGATATCAGGCCCTAATGACCAAGTGACACATCTGTGAATACTTGTTCCCCTCACTCATCTTCTTCTTCTTTTATAGCTTCAGAAGTCAGCTACAACTCTTCTGAAGGTAAATCCATGCTTAATATTTATTTGTCATGGCTGCCTCAGTGTGCCAGCAGTCCAGGTCCTGCTTGGGGAGGGAGATCTAGGGTGAGCTCTTGCTTGATCCAGCCATAGCAAAGGTCCCTCCAGTACCTAGGGCAGACTATTGACTCTTAGCATGGCATTGCTGGATGCTGCATAGAGTCTAGACAGGGTGAGAGGAGGCTCCCAGGGTACCTAAGAACGGTTAGGCTTGGGATTCTAAGGTGGAGGACTGGCTCAGCCTTTGGGTGAGCACTGTGCTGTGTCTTGGCCTTGTTGGGCTTTCCTTTGTCCCCCTCTATCCTGCCTGCCTTGAAGTGAGCAATTCTGCAGGGGAAGCTAGGGCATGCAGGATGGCGGGTGAACTCCTCAATGCAGGGTCAAGCAGCCAACTTCCTCCCTTTTTCCAGGGAATCCTGTAGTTGCTCAGCTAAGTGAAATGTTCTCCCCAGGCCTGTGAGCCTGCCTCTGCAACTCCCTCCCCTTTCCAGCACATTACCATACTTCTCCACACATACACACACATATATGTAAGTCTCTCTCTCTCTCTCTCTCTCTAAATATGTACTTTAAACGCTACCCTAGATCACTGAGCAGAGAAGCTTACCAAGCCCAGTCTACTTCTGGCACTCTCAAGTACCTCTGATTTCCCAATGAAGAAGCTGATCACAAAGCCTTCAGCTCCTTCAATTCTAAGTCCTTTTTATTCTTTAGAAATCATCACATGAAATATGCTTTCCACTCTATGGTTTCAGTCATTTTAGAAGCTAAAAGAAAGCTCATGAGATGGTTCTTCCTTTTTTCTGTGTCATTATCTGATTCAGAAATGCTGTATATGCCTGTAGTCTCCTGATTTTTGGGGTCCTTTGGGACAAAGACAGCAATTCATTAGGACATTCCAAAAACCAAGTTCTGTTGAGCCACCTAAGANGCTTACCAAGCCCAGTCTACTTCTGGCACTCTCAAGTACCTCTGATTTCCCAATGAAGAAGCTGATCACAAAGCCTTCAGCTCCTTCAATTCTAAGTCCTTTTTATTCTTTAGAAATCATCACATGAAATATGCTTTCCACTCTATGGTTTCAGTCATTTTAGAAGCTAAAAGAAAGCTCATGAGATGGTTCTTCCTTTTTTCTGTGTCATTATCTGATTCAGAAATGCTGTATATGCCTGTAGTCTCCTGATTTTTGGGGTCCTTTGGGACAAAGACAGCAATTCATTAGGACATTCCAAAAACCAAGTTCTGTTGAGCTACCTAAGAGCCAGGATGATCCACTCAATTCTACTTCCATGAAACACTAATTACAGTTCTTTTCAAAATATGCAGGTTGGCCTCCACCATTCATTTTACTAACAGTTCTGGCGGTCTTAAGCATCATTTTGGATTTTGTACAACTCATGAGTCGCTATAAACCAAAACAGAAAGGTAAGATACTCATGGAATTCTCTTCTATTTCTTAGTTTCTTCATGTCAAACAAGAATTCAGTGATTAGCCATAGTCAGCAAGGCCCATGCCCTCAAGCATCAAAGCCATCCATGGCAGACATGACAAAGGGCTGACAGCAGCCTCGTGCCCTTCTGGACCATGAGCTGGAGGCAAAGTGCAATACTCAAGGAACCCATGAGAGGAGCCAGAGGATGGGCTCTGACTCCTCTGCTGTGTGACACATCCTCCATTACACTGCTGTGGATATTGCTTGCTCTTGCCTTTGACACGTCTCCTTTTTCACAAGTATCCTCACCGATGTTTGGGTTCTGTTGATTTTGTTCCATTTTGGTTTAATTGGCTACATTACAAGCCATTCCACTTTTGCTTTTGTACCAGAGAAGCCACAAGCTTGGCATAAATTCCCTCCAGCCCCCAGCCCCAGCTCTGTGCTGTGAACAGCAAAATTCTCTTCAGAATTTAAAGGATTTCCACGCTTTGACGTGCACAATCCTTTTCAGTCATTTAGCCCATAACCTACAGCACCAATTAGACCATCTTTAATTTATGGACACTTAGGCTTTTGTGAGTACAGCCTCAGAAAAGGCAGTCATCCTTTCTGATCTGTTCTGCTTTGTTCTCCCTTCCAGATGACTACAGACATATGGAAGAAGGTAATACATGCTAAAGACATATTCAAAACACTTGTGCACAAACTAAAACACAAAGGCTGACATGTAAAACTTACTTCTTGTGCAGGTCAGAGTTCTGCTGCAGGTAGAAAGGAAAATACTATTTGAAATATTTGAATGTAGGTGGCACTGAGCTTTAGATGGGACAGATGCCACTCTGTTGTCCCCAGCTACGCTGCTGGATGTTTTTGCACGGCCAGAACCAGTGTGCAACTACTTGGCTCTCACACAGTTCTTCCTCAAGGATGGTGCTTCTCATGCAGCAGAATCACTCCAGCTGAACCATATGAGTTCCCAGCTTACGTCTAAGTCATGTGTCTTTGTCCACCATCCTGCCATTGTTGTTGGACCTCTTGGCAGGAGAAGCATGAGTGATGAGGGGTGTGAGGCCAGAGAGAGCCCACAGGCATCAATCTGTAGGCATCAGGAAGTAATGGCCACATGGACACTCCAGTAGCAGTTGTGGGGAAGGGAGCTGTATGAGTGCCCAGAGCCCATCTAGGTGCAGGCTGGAATTGAGAAGACTGCTGCACCTTCTAAGCTGGCCGACTTCTTCCTAGGTGGTAGCTAAGTCTACCTAATTTTCAATTTAAGATCACAACAATCAATATTTTAAAATGCCTTTTATCTTGCAGGGGAACACTTGTTAGGTAGAGGTAAGTGCTCATTTCTGCTTTCAAATCACCCCTCCATAAGTGTCCTTAAATATGTGGGGCATGTCGGTAAGGAGCTATCACCCTGCCCTAACTCAGAGGGGCTTGTTTCCCATGGTTTTCTGTGGGAGCACAGGGCATTTGTTTAAGCAAATGTGCTATTTAAGGTCATTGGTAGGATTTACCAAAATGGGAGTAAATAGACCACGAGTGATAGCTTGAAGTCATCATGAGTGAGAGCCTTTGTGCAGAAGGGCATCTCCGTAAGACTCCCCAAGACTTCATTCAGAGATGCTTTGGTACTTTGAGAACATGGAAACTATTACACTGTTAGTCTCCCAAACTGGTACCTAACCTTAACCCTCGCAAGCTGCATTTCCTGGCAATCCCTCCCTGTTCAAGAGCCGCCCCCAGGAGCTTCCACANCAATCCAATCCCTCCCTGTTCAAGAGCCGCCCCCAGGAGCTTCCACATCCCCATTCCATTCCTGTCGAACTCCCCAGAGCCTCTCAGCAAAGTGAGGCACAGCTATCAGAAGAGAGAAGTGAAGGGAAGAAGTAGGCTTTGTTGGTTGACCCTTTTCTGTGAAATCTCTTGAGCTGAGGTGAGAGTCAATGGCAGATCCCGTTCCATTGCTGATGGTCACTGACACCAAGAATGTTTCCCAAGGGAGGACACAGTGGCCTCAACATTAAGAGAAGGGGGGAAGACAAACCCTTTGTTCCTAACTCCGATAATTTAAAGTGGCATTCTACCCTGGCAGGGGGTCTCTCCATGTGGGCTACAAGGGCGTTGTCCTTAGGGACCCTGCAGCGGTTCCCATGTTCAGGCAACGCAGTTGAGGCCTTCAGGTGTGGCTGGAACCTGAGTAAAGGACTTGTTCCTGAAAAATGGTCATGTAGGAAGAAGAGAAAAGGGAAGGAATGACAAAGACAGAGAGGGAAGGAAAGAAGGAAGAAAGGAAGGAAGAAATACCAGTGGGAATGAGGAATGTGATTTTCAGCATGGATAATAGTCACGCTGTTTGAGGTCTTTTAAACCTATCTGGGTTGCCTTGGAGAGCTGCCTTTGTTCTTCTGCGAGGCACATGCACCCTAAATATTTCCAGGGAAAGGACTTGGCCTCAGCACACACTTGCAATAGTCCACTCTCACACAAAGATGGGGAGCTCTCTGCATGAGCCCCTCCAACTTCTCCCTCCCTCTTCTGAACTCAACAGCCCACAGCTGAGCACTCCATGCCAGCTGTGCTCTGCCCAGCCTCTCTCCATGCAGCACTTGCCCATGTTTCTAGAAGCTCCTGCTGCATCTTGCCTTGCAGCTGCTGAGAGTCCATGCTTGGCTCTTCACCTGCAGAGCCTCTAGGCTGCGTGCTGGGCCACAGCACCACGTCCCCATTCCTGCAGATCCCTTTCCTCCCACTTACCCTACACGCAGGCAAAGCAAAGGCAGAGCCAGGCAAGTGCCCAGGTCTGGAGCCCAGCTGGGGCCTGAGCCTAATGGCCTCTCTTTGCCTTTCCCCTTCCCTTTGTAGCCCGGGTGCAAGAGGACAAAGGTGAGTGCTCTTTGCTGCCTGGGGTGATGGCGTTCTGGAGGGAGAAGCTCCTTCCAAGACCGACATGCTGGAGTCTGTGGACACGTGTCTCTCCATGCAGGCCCTGAGGGCAGTGTCCTTGGGGTCCCTTGCAGAAGGTGCGCATGTTTCCTTGATTTGTTACATTACAATATACCTCGATTTTCATTTTCTACCAAAACCAAAAACTTGGAAGAAATTAGTTAGTTAGAAATTAGAAGTTAGTGCTGCTTGCGTGAGGACCTCTTCTCGAGAGGATCTCAACTCTAGAAAGCACCTTCCCTGGGGCTTCCTTCAATTGATCTTCCACTGGTTCTAACTGCCTTTCTCCTTTCCTTTGCAGAACTCCAAAGGAAGATAGGTGAGTGCTGCCTGGGCTGCTCGTCTATGGATTGCAGGGTGGGAATGGGGAGTGCTCTGGGTCCCTGGGTCCAGCCCTCCTCCCTTCCAGACAGAATCAGAGCCTGCTGCTTCCCTCCCCTTGCCTCCCCTCTTCCTTGCTCTCTTTCCCCCACTTGCCACCACTGCTCTGACGCAGCGCCTTCAAAAAGAACAGGCAGTGGAATGACCTCTGCTTTGATAATTGGTCCCATCCTTGAAGCCAAGCACTGTTGTGTGCTGGAGAGGGTCTCCAAAGTGTGCAGAGGAGCTGGTGGGGTCTACAGAGAGGAAGGGCAGAGGAGTACCATTTTGTAGAAGGGCATCCCATATGAACGCAGGCCATACCCTTCCCATGGGGAACAGAACACAAGGGCCCATTGTGTGAGTCCTCCCTAAGAGTATCCAAGCTGCCCCCAAGCCTGTCTCTGCTAATGCCTGTGCCTTTCCTTTTCTAGATCAGCTCCAGGAGGAAAATAGTAAGTTCTCTTGGCTTCCTGAGAAATGCCCTTCCTTACAGAGACGGTCCTTGAAAGAGGGAGTCTGTACTGTCCATGGGCCCCTTCAGAGGAATGGCAGAAAAGCATCCATTCTTTTGAAGGGAACGCCAGGCAAATCCAAAGCTCTTTCCTTTCTCTTCTCTGTTCTTTGTCATTACTGAGCTACTGCGGAGGGACAATGGTAAGTGACCTTTCTTTTCCGATGCTTCTGAGAACATAGTCATCTTCTGAGACATCTGTGGTATCTGGTGGGGAGGAGACCTTTGAATTCCATTGCCCTTTTTTTGAGAGATAAGAGAAGAGCATCCTTGCTCTTCGAGGCCTTTTTGTACAAATGCTGATGCTTCTGTCTTTCATTACTCTTCTCTTTGTCTTTAAAGACCAACTGGTGAGAGAAGAGAGTAAGTGACATCTCCATTCTGATGCTCCTTAGGAAACAGACAGCTGTTTTAAAAACAGTTTTAAAAAAGCTGTATTTTAAAAACCTGCTCAGCTCAGAAAAGTGCTCTAAGCTCACTCAGTTTTGTTGGGAAATATCAAGTAATGCGAAGGAATACTTTTGTAGCGGAGAGGGCATTAGGCCAAAGGAATCCCATGGGATAAATCCTGGACTCTAAGACATATAGAGATGGGATTATGAAACAGTTTTGCAACCGCGTATTGTCAAGTGTCTGGAAGGCACTGGGATTTCCTCTTTCATGACAACTGCAGACATGAGCTTAGGGCCTTTTGACCGTCCGCTCTCTTTCCTGCTAAGGACCATGTGTCTTCCCTTTCTGTATTCATGGTGTGTTTAAAACGTTTCTGCGAGGGCAGTCACTTGAGTGGCCCACTGGCTTTTCCTCTATGGAGGAGGAAATGGGCTTGTGATGTGCTTTCTGACCCATAAAAAAGACCTGCTACTGCCAAAAAAGCCTGCTCGTCTGCCAGCATTAGAGACTGTGTGTGAGCTCGCTGGACCCCTGCTCTCCTTGTTAAATCTACTCAATGCCTAATGACCTCTCTTAGCTAACTGTCTTTCCCCTTCCTTTTGTAGCCCGGCTGCAAGAGGAGAACGGTAAGTCCTCTCTTCTGCCGGGGGTGTTGCAGTGGTCGGGGAGAGGGTCCTTCCATGAGGCAAATGCTTGTGTCTTTGCAACACGGGTGTCTCAATATGTGACACGGGTGCAGTGTCCTTGGGGTCCCTGCAGCGGTTCCCATGTTGAGGTCACTCAGATGAGGCCTTCAGCTGGGGCTGTAAAGTGAGCAGAGGCCTTTTGCCTGAAAAAGGTCATGTGGGAATGAGGGAAAGGGAAGGAATGACAGACATGGAGGGAAGGAGAGAAAGAAGGAAGAAAGGAAGGAAGTACCAATGTTGCGGAGGAATATGATTGTCACTGTGGACAGAGCTCACTGTGTTTGAGGTCTTTTAAGTCCAGCTGAGTGGCCTTGGCACGTAGCCTTTGTTCTGCTGTGAGGCAGCAGCACCCTAAAGGTTTCCAAGGCAGGGCTTGGCCTCAGCACACACTTGCATTAGTCCATCAATGCACTCGGCTTCTCGGAAGGATCTGTACTCCAGCAAACCCCTTCCCTGGGGCTTCAGGCAATGCATCCTCCTCTGGCTCTAACTGCCTTTCTCCTTCCCTTTGCCAAACCACAAGAGAAGATAGGTGAGTGCTGCCTGGCGAGTGGCAGGCTGCTCGTCTCTGGAGTGCAGGGTGGGAAAGGGGAGTTCTCTGGGTGCCTGGGTCCAGCCCTGCTCCCTTCCAGACAGAATCAGAGCCTGCTGCTTGCCTCCCCTCTCTGTTCCTTGCCCTCCTTCCCCCGCTTGCCACCACTGCTCTGACGCAGCGCCTTCAACAGGAACACGCAGGAGAACAACCTCTGCTTTGATAATTGGTCCCATCCTTCAAGCCAAGCACTGCTGTGTGTGGGAGAGGGTCCCAGGAGCTGGTGGGGTCTACAGAGAGGCAGGGCAGAGGAGTATCATTTTGTAGAAGGGCATCTCATATGAACGCAGGCCATACCCTTCCCATGGAGACCAGAACACAAGGGCCATTGTGTGACCCTTCCCCAAGAATATCCAAGCTGCCCCCAAGCCTGTCTCTGCTAATGCCTGTGCCTTTCCTTTTCTAGATCAGCTCAAGAGGGAAAATGGTAAGTTCTCTTGGCTCTTCTTGCTGCTTGTCTGCCAGCATTAGAGACTGTGTGTGAGCTTGCTGGACCCCTGCTCTCCTTGTTAAATCTACTCAATGCCTCCTTTATTAATTTTCCCACTGAATTTCTGCAGACACAACGACACAAAGGTAAGAAAAGAACCCACGATGAATGCCATCCCTTGGAGCCTGAATGCAGCTTGGGGACACACAGTCCTCCTTCTCGAGGAATCGTTCAGATGATCTCTGAACAGCAGGGATTGTTTCTTATACTTTCTCCTATTCATTTGCTGCCCAAGAAACTTTACAGATCAGTCACAGAGTTTCAGGGATTCAAAGCAGCATTATGGATTCTCAGGAGCCAGAGGACAGACTCTGACTCCTCTGCTGTGTAATGCAACCTCCATTACACTGCTGTGGATATTGCTTGCTCTTGCCTTTGACATGTCTCATTTTTCAAAAATACGCTCACTAATGTTTGGGAAATCATGAATTTTCCTTGATTTGCTACTTTACAAAATACCTCCACTTTCATTTTTCTACCCAAACCAAAAGCTTGGAATAAATTCCAATGAGGATAGGTAACTGCTGCCTTGTGTGAGAGACTCTTCTTCTTGAGAGGTTCTGAACTCCAGCAAACCCCTTCCCTGGAGCTTCAGGAACTGCATCCTTCACCGGTGCCTTTCTCCTTTCCTTTGCAGAACCACAAGAGAAGATAGGTGAGTGCTGCCTGGCGAGTGGCAGGCTGCTCGTCTCTGGAGTGCAGGGTGGGAATGGGGAGTGCTCTGTGTCCATGGGTCCAGCACTGATCCCTTCCAGACAGAATCAGAGCCTGCTGCTTGCCTCCCTTTCTGTTCCTTGCCCTCCTTTCCCCACTTGCCACCACTGCTCTGACGTAACACCTTCAACAAGAACACCCAGGGGAATGACATCTGCTTTGGTAAGTGGTCCCATTCTTCAAGCAAAGCAGTTCTGTGCGCTGGAGAGGGTCTCCGAAGTGTGCAGAGGAGCTGGTAGGATCCATGGATAGGCAGGGCAGAGGAGTATCATTTTGTGGAATGGCATCCCTTATGGACTCAGCCCATATCCGTCTCGTGGAGAAGAAAACACAAGGGCCCATTGTGTGACCCTTCCCCAAGAGTATCCAAGCTGCCCCCAAGCCTGTCTCTGCTAATGCCTGTGCCTTTCCTTTTCTAGATCAGCTCCAGGAGGACAATAGTAAGTTCTCTTGGCTTCCTGAGAAATGCCCTTCCTTACCAAGACGGTCCTTGAAAGAGGGAGTCTGTGCTGTCCATGGGCCCCTTCAGAGGAATGGCAGAAAAGCGTCCATTCTTCTGGAGGGCATGC
Organism: Anarhynchus alexandrinus; assembly: GCA_008711295.1. NCBI lineage: Eukaryota > Metazoa > Chordata > Aves > Charadriiformes > Charadriidae > Anarhynchus > Anarhynchus alexandrinus. The sequence goes on along the minus strand of VUYV01000639.1, from coordinate 392 downwards.
CAGGCAAATCCAAAGCTCTTTCCTTTCTCTCCTCTATTCTTTGTCATTACAGAGCTACTGCAGAGGGACAATGGTAAGTGACCTTTCTTTTCTGATGCTTCTGAGAACATAGTCATCTTCTGAGACATCTGTGGTATCTGGCGGGGAGGAGACCTTTGAATTCCATTGCCCTTTTTTTGAGAGATAAGAGAAGAGCATCCTTGCTCTTCAAGGCCTTCTTGTACAAATGCTGATGCTTCTGTCTTTCATTACTCCTCTCTTTGTCTTTACAGAGCAACTGGTGAGAGAAAAGAGTAAGTGGCATCTCCATTCTGATGCTCCTTAGGAAACAGACAGCTGTTTTAAAAACAGTTTTAAAAAAGCTGTATTTTAAAAACCTGCTCAGCTCAGAA